>JAOXYD010012013.1:0-15094 GCA_028565735.1 Pinacopodium congolense | reverse complement strand
GCAATGATCATAAATTATAATTATAATTCATAATTAGAATTAGATAAATTAAAACTCCTTTTAATTTATCTTTAATTATTTAATTAAATAATTTATGATCATAGATCAAGATTGACGTCTAGTAACATATCATAACCACCCAAATATTTGAATGTCAAAGTGGTTTGACGAACCTGTCTATGTATGATTATGATATATAATTTGATTCTTTCGTCATATAATGTTCCAAATAGAATTATAGTATGTAATTAATGTCTATTTTTTATAATCTAATTATATTCATTCTTACTAATTAGTAAATGATTTATAATTGTTATATAAAAACTCATTTTTAAATTTCAATTCACTTTGGTCGGAAAATTCCTAAATCATCACTAATCAAGAACACTAGAGCATTCTCCCTAATTATTTTAAGATGATGAATCTTGTATCGATTCACACAACTATCGCCCTATAGTTCATACAATATTTAAGTACTACTGACTGACCCACTTTATAAAGTAGACAATAAGTAGCATCAAAACATAATAATTCCTCTATGAAATAACTTTGATAATCTCAAGTCTAAGGATTAATTATACAACTATCATGGTTGAGGAAATCCACAAACATACAAGTAATGTTCTATTTGGGATACTTAAGATCAAATCATTTCAGTGAACTTATTTTTTAATAAGCACCCTCATGTTTGTTTAAGTGTCCCCATTCTTTAACGTATGAGATCGATTACTTTCTTTATAAAAAAGAAACATAACTTGTGTTAGTCTATTTGCTTCATCAATATTCCATCTTGATGAAACTATGACTAAGAATATTTTAAAAATAATACAAAATTACAACTTGAATCTCATAATCATAATCTCATTATAATTTCTAATTGTATAGTAATTATTCAAGAGATTTATTTTTATAATTAATTATTAAAATAATTGACAAAACATATAAAAACAAAAGATGTCTTTTATTAATTAAATTACAATTTGATACATGCGTTTACAACCAATAAATTGGCTGGAAGGATATAAACTAACAATTATTTCCTTTTTTTAAATTTTGTATTGTTGTAACATATCTACATGAACTTAAAATAAATACAAATACACTTTCAATATTGATTTATGCCATAATGTATTATCATCTATATCTCTATTTTTTTTTCTCATTGTGCTTCATTAGTAAATTTTTTCTTTTGCTTACAAACACTTACCGTAGGTCTCTATTTCTTTTATGTATCTATTTTTATATAAATAATTAATTATACATACATAATGCAAATGTAATAAAGGAACCAACCCTTTTAATAAGGCAACAAGAATTTTATTTCTTACATAACTATCATCATTGATCTTAACAAATTTTTTATTCTTTGTATAAATGGTTTAAATGGACTTTGATAAGTATTTTCTTAACATATTGTTTAGATTATTTTTTGTATAATGTTTACGAAAGCCTCATCATGAACTTGTACAACTTTCGACTTTAATGCTTAGACTGTGTTTGCTATTATGGGTTAATATCTTTCTAAGGACTTCATGGAGTGATCATAATTCATGGAAGATATTTTATAGATGTCTCAATTATCCAACGAATGAGTTTTTACTGGGATTTGTTTATGAAATGAAGAAGATTATAACTTATGTAAAATGATTAAATTGATTTGTTGCAGGTTAGGAAAAGTGAAAATTTTAAATGTTATGATGACAAATTTCTTGAGAAGGTAATTGAAATAATTCATAAGTTAAAGGAAAGAAGTAGTTCTTTTGAATGGAGACTGAAAAAACGACGAATGAAATGATAACCATTATAAATTTTGACAGCTTAAAAAAGTGGAACAAATAAAGAAAAGTAAATAGATTGAGGAGCAAACAAAAAACACGAACGAAGACATTAATCTATTGGTTAAAGAGAAAAAAAAAGGTTGAAGTTTATGTTACTGAATATTGTTATATTAGATAATGTGTTTTAAATGGTCTTAATTTTCAATTGTTTTATAAAAAAATGGCTATAGATTTTAATGAATTCTTATTTCAATGAACTTTTAGTTAAAACATTGTAATTAAAATTTATAAAATTTATGGTTATAGCCATTTTTACTGGAATTTTTTGGTAATATGAATGACAAATCAGTGACTTCAACGTCATTTTTTCAAATGCATGTTTAACCTATTTTGTAACTAACGCTTTATGTATGTTGAGGAACTAGTGTAATCAAGCAATGCATTCTTTTAGTGTGGTCAAGTAAATGATAAATGAAAATGCATCTATATAGATCCAAGTAAGTGATAACTTGTAATGTATCAAAAGAAGTCGGTAGAGACAAGTAAATGCATTTGACATATTATCATATAATCAATATTCACAATATATATATATATACACATATATATAAATATTGACAAACCAATATGAAAATGAATATAAATTCATATACAACTAGTTGTCAAGAGATATGTAAAATAATTAATTTAATCTATCAAAAACCTCCTTTCATCATATGAAAGCTAATAGCAAAATAATACATGTAATCACATTTATTATGAGTAATTCTCTTTCACATTGCATTCTTGATGCACATTGGACTAAGAAACTTACTCTTATGATGATTGTCTACTTCATGTCAATTATGCTCTCCTCTTTTTTTTTTTAATAAAAAAACTATTGTGAAGTTATACTTAATTTTCCTTTGAACGTTAGACTTTTTGCTTCAAAGGAAATTTTAACATATGAGAATCAACATCTCTTTATTTCCTTTTAGTGCGGAGCTACAAATTTTCCAATAATCCTATAATTAGTTTATTACATTGAATTTTTAATAATGACATGAATAAATGTTTTAAGTCCCATGGAATCCTGGGGGAGGAGTTGAATTGGGTGTTATTATTATTATTTTTTTTCTAAACTAAGATCTAAACCACCTAAATCAATTTTATGCAAAGATGAAGTTCTTAAACCAAAATTCAACATAAATGTGATGATATGTCAATTATAAGACAATTGATCAAATTAAAATAATTCAATATAAAAAAAATTGCAAGTAGATAGGAGAGTTAAAGGAAAGGAAGGACACACCATAATTTTTATAGTGGTTCAGCTAACCACTCTTTAGCCTATGTCCACTCCTAACAACCTTGTTAGATTTTCACTATACTAAATCTTCTTTAAAGTGAAGAGGAATCCTTAGAATGTCTTCTTTCCATAGAGTAGGTGAAGAATAACCTAACAATCTTACCTAAGGATAAACACCTATTTATAAGCTTCCTAAATTTAAAATGGCGTTGTTAGCTCAAAGTAGTTGTTACATACATCATCAAGTCGTTAAACTAGTCTTTACAATGTTCACTGACAATACAATGAAACCCCGTAATGGTACCATTGTGCACTACCATTTATCTTTAAAACAAAACTCAGAAAAATTGGACTAGAATAGTAGTAGAACAATAAAAATGTTTGTCTCCTAATCAATCACCAAAATAGCACTACTACGTAGGGTTTCAATGGCACTGTTAACCACCATTATTGATTGCCATTATTCTTTTATAAAGAATTCAAAACTTGACAAAAAAACTGTAAAGTATAAAAAAATTGACTAAAAAAAGCTTAAAAAGGTTAGTCAAAAAGATATTGGTGTCCAATTTCTTGTTAATTAAATTTAAGAACTCAAAATGTCTCGAACCATGCAAGTTTAAGATCCTTTTGAAACTTTCATTTCAAAACTAATTCTAAACCATTTTCAGCCATTCGAAAGCCATTTCTTTCATTCAAAATACACTTCTCACAAGTATCAAATCATTTTCTAAGTGATTTTAAATATCAAGATATGCCAGTTACACTAAAATACAAAATATGTCTTGGTTTGTGCAAGTTTTCATTTCAATCAATTTCATAACTTTTCCAAAATTTCCAAAACTTTAACAAACATCTCAAAAACCAATTTTCACATAAAGACTTGACTTAAACAAATTTGAAGACCTTTAAAAAGACTTAAAAGGACTTTTCAAAAACACTTTGGCACATTAAGACGAATATTTAAAAAAATTCAGAAAATTTCCTCTTTATTATGAATCTTTAGACTAATATTGAACTTTAAAACAAATTCTAATAAGCAAATGCAATGAACCAACTCAACCAGACTCTAAAACTCTTTATCAAACTCCTAAATGCGTATGATCCTACAAATTCTTAAGTCGTTCATGTATGGATATGATCAAGCGATACTTATAACCAAAAATACATAACTAAACCTATTTATTCTTCTTATTCTTGTCTTGATGTTCATTGTTGATCCTATTGTTAATGCTTGCTCCATCTCAATCTTAAACTTAAATTTTCCTTCAAATATACATTCTTTGGGCTCTACCATATGTTCTTACACATTTTGCATTAATCAAACTATCTAATATATCAAAACTAAAACGTGAGTAACAAACTTCAATTTTCCTTTAAATATAAGTTCTTTAGGCTCCACCATGTGTTTTTACACATCAAAATATCTAATACATCAAAATAAATCATTAGTAATAATAATGTTTTATTATCATCAAAACTAATGATTGAAAACTTCCTTGATTTAAAAAATGTTATACATGAAATTCACATTATTTTTATGCACTCAAAATGAAATTAGATCAAACACATAATTGAAGCATTTTTAAAACAAAACATCACTACGTTTCATATACATAAGAACATATCTTAGTTACTAATTATGGATCTCTAAAATGATTTAGGTTATGATCATGAAAAGAATATGTTAAAATGAAAGTCCTTCACATGGTATGCTAAAATAAAAGTCCTTCACATGGTATTCACGTGCATGCTTAAAAACATTAACAAATTTTAAATAAAATTCCCTTACATTTGTAAATGTTTTAGTAGGTATTATTAGTCATTCTTCATTGCAATTTCTTGAGTTATGATTAGAATTATCATTTTTTTTTATTTTTTCACTTGAAACTTTCGACATAATTTCTTTGGATTTATCACCTCCTTTAGCTCATTTTTATGTTTTTATTTTTGCTATTTTAGGCCTTATTCACATGAATCTTTTAGCTAGTGGGTGTATTAGCTCATAATTAGTTATTGATTAGAAAATAATAGCTTTTACAAAGTGTTACACATGCTTATATAGTCTCAAAATCAAACCGTCTTCTAGTAATCATATGCAAATGCCTGCACCATTTTTAGAGTGATTGATATCACTGATGACATGTTTACATATGTAACCATATAAATCACATACCCTACAACTACATATTCCTTACCAATCTTAATGATGGTGATTGTGAAATACATAAATTTTTAAAGATAAATAATTACCAAAAACTCATTAAATAATATCACAACACATGAAAAGGCAAGTGTACTATCGGATGTAATATAGCTAGGATGAGCCTAGGTCTCCAACCAAAAGTACTGCTATTGTTAACAGATTTCTACCTAAATCTAGCTAGTTACTCAAAAGGGAAACGTTGATTAATTAATTTGGTGATTAAAAGAAACAAACAATTAAAGTAAAATGCTTAGACAAACTTGTGAGAAGAAATAATCAATGATGAAGGTAGGATTCAGATAATTAATCCCTTTAGAATGTGTACATACTCATTGTTTATCTCACTTGAACTCAAATTCTAGATTTTTTAAACCATCGATTGCCTAATGTAAATTATACTCTTTATCAAGCAATGTAATTCTATTCAAATCAATTAAACTAAGAGAAAGTTCTCTCTATCCCATTCTATTGAATTGAATAAACTAATCTGTTTTATGGAATCTATTGTTTTGTCTAAATTAAAATATAAAATAGACATCTTATGTAGGACTATCTCTAAGTCCTCATACAAGATGTTTCATTCATGGAATGATCTAATGCATATAAGAAATTTTGCAATCTTAATCGTACATATAATTAAAGCTTCAAAATCAATGTTTACATTCACAAAACAATTGAATCCAAAGTAATTAACATCCATGAATAAATCTAGTTAAAAAATTTGGAATTGAAGAGTTAAAACAACAATAAATAAGATTACTAAATACCAGAGTTAATAAAAACCTAAATCATATAAAAATTTTAACTCCTAAGCATAGTTTCAATCACATAAATAAATATAAAGAAAAAAAGAATAAGAAATCTCATGATAAGTCTTCTTAAATCTTTGAAATATTAATATTGAAAGGTGAAATCCTTCATTGAACCTTGAGTTCTTACCTTTGGATATTACTCTCCTTCAATCTTGGTTGAAACCCTTCAAGACTAACCTAGGACTCGTTGTCTCTACTTTGACGGATGAATAGATGTCTTTTGGAGCAATCAAAACAGTCAAAAACCTAAAATCAAGTTATGTATGGATGTAGGGGACGTTCTGATAATGAGTACCATTATAGCTATAATGCTGCCTCTAATTCTCATTGGAATGAAATTATGAGCATTATTATGCCTATAATTATGCTCGAAATGCTAACAATTTTCTGAACCATTGGTAATTTCATGATATCTTCTCCGTTCTTCATCCAATTGCCATGAAATTTGGTATGAAGCTTTTTGACATGTTTTTTGTGAACCTTGTAAAATAAATCGATTTCTCGAAGTGCATCTAGTACTTTTCCCAAGTTAGTTATACCAAATCTAGTATATAAATGAGCTTATCTTATAACTGAGCTTATCTTATTCTTTCCTTTATGCACTCCTCATGGCTTGTCAAAACCTTGGAATTTTAGTGTGGAACTTTATAACATGATGCTTTAAGTCTCCAAGGTGATTTAACACCTCTTCTAGTTCCAAAATTGTATTGAATTGCTTAACAAAGTCTTATAAAATACGATTAAATATAGAAAATCCTAAGTAACATCTCATTCAAAGATTTTAACTCAATATAAACAAAAATCACATGGATTAACCCTTAAAACCAATTCAGGCAAGCACTAAATCATATTTAAAATATGTATGCTTTACAAGCTATAACCTAACAATGTGCTTTTCATTCCATTTTGTAATTTTATATATCGTATCTCTATTCCAAATTTATACTCTATTACCTTTCAATTTCTTTTCTTTTTTAATTTCTTCACTACTATTGGTTAGATATTTGTCTTCCATATTTGTTCCCATTGTGCCTTATCTATATGCCTCATCATGATTATGGTTCTTATTTTTCAAAGAATATTAGTTATTTATCTATCTTTGGAGGGCAAGATGTACCTATAGAATGTCTCGTTCATATTTTTATCAATTATTTAGCATTAAACTCAAATGATTAATAAAATCTTACTTACCTCTCCTCTAGATATTCAAGCAAGGCTACAATACCTCAAGGTTTAATTTGTTTAGTCTCTTAAGCTATTTGTATCTTTAAAAACATTTTCAAGTGAGGCTATAACATTTCAAGGTATAATAAATGATGTTATATTTAAACCCCTTTTTTTCATTTGCAAACTCCATGCCTAATATCCACTATGGTGATACACCAAGATAAATGTCCATTACTTGTATTAGATCTTTAGAATAGTTAATGAAGCTCCTCTCCACATAGATAAGCATTGTCAATAAAACCTGCACAATCAGTGGAATCAATCTTAATTGCTTGATGGCCATCTAGAAAATTTACTTAATATTCATCTTTATTAATCTCAATGGCACCTAATAGGATGGTGAGTCAAGTGCCTTAATTCTAAGTTTAAACCTTAATCAATTTTTATGATTACATCATTAATAACAATTCAACTTAAAATGATGAATATGATGATGCTAAATTATCATAATACAAATATAAATTAAATACAATAATTATAATAAAGATATAGGGAAGACAAGAGCGACAAATCAATTTTAAAGTGGTTTGAAAAAACCTTTTGTCTACATCCACTGTCCAAATAACACTTGGATATGTCTCTATAATCATTCTTCTTTATGAAGAAGAAAAACCCTTATAGATAATCTTCCTTTATGAAAAAGAAGAGCAACCTTTTATAAATCTTTCCTATGGGTGAAGAGTAACCTAATAAAATCTTTCTTATAAGGATAAGAGTAATCTTTATCAATGATTTCAAAATCAACCTCGAAAATTAATCTCCAATTTAACTCAAGTTAAAATCAAAACCAAAACTAAAACCAAAATCTTTATATCTTGTTTAATCAATCAAGTACTCTAAGGCTTATAGTATAATTAATGCAAGCTAGAAAACACAATGAATGGACACTTAAAAACTTCACTCTTTCTCTCAAGTTCATTCAACTTAAAAGCTCAATTCAAACTACAAATATTTCTCTTAATTCATTCAATGCATCAAAAAGCTTTTTCTACTTACTCAAGACCATGTATCTATACTAAAAACTCAATTACAAGGTCAATCTAACAGTTACCCTAACTTATAAAACTATTAGAAACAAGAAACTAGCTGTTACCATATTATAGAGACAATTAATAGTTAACCACTAGGGAGCACTAGTGTATTATTGTCTCAAATTCTAGTATACTAGTAGATCAATCTCTAGCATTTGTCGACCAATGCTTCTATAGATTAATTTTCCTTGTTTTTTGTAAGCTTTCCAAGCTTTAAAAAACATATGAAACTAAGTTTTTTTAATTAAAAACCAATTCAAACAATTTTCAAAGTTCCCAAAAACATGTTTAAGGACCAAGACAATTCAATTAAAAAATATGACTGAATCTATGAAAATTTATGCACATTTTCAAACTTTTTAGATCTTAAAATTTTTTTAAAGTTTTTCAAACTTCCTAAAATCAATTTTCTTGCAAAAACTTGATTCGACCAAGTTCCACAAGTTCTTTAAAGTGATATTAGATACCAACATCTTTCAATTAAACTAAAAAAAATGTGTTAACCTATAGAAATTTATGCAGTCTATCAAAGTAGATATAATTCAAAAAATTTTCAAATAATTTCAAAAATTTTTCAAAAATTTGAAAGCCATTCTTCTAACTAAACTTATCTCAAGCACACTTAAAAGTTTCCTAAAACATGTACTAAGAGGGCTTTCTTTAAAAACTTTCATAAAATTCCTCTTGATTATAAAGCACCTATATACAAAATCCTAATATGTAATTGATCATGCAAATATTGAGAGAAAAATGCAATGCACATATGCATAAAAAGCCCTTAAGAACATTGAAAGGATCAAGACAAGTGTTTCAAAAAAAATTGCAAATATAAATATATTCAAACTTAACTATCTTGGACTTGATCACCTCTATTTTTACTTCAATTCTTGGTCTACAATACTCATTTTCTTCCTACTTTAAAATGCAAATTATTTTGGTTATAGTATTTGTTCCTGCCCGTCATCCATATTCATATATTTATGATTATACCAATAAAGTAAATCATTAGTAATAATGATGTTTTGTCATAATCAAAACTATTATTAAAAACTGCCATTGTTCAATTTTATCTCCTTTTTGATGAAAAAAAAACATGTGATATTAAGAAAGCATAAAATGCAAAATATATTCAATATAAATATTGCTCCCCCTTAATCTGTGCATCATAAAATGATCAAATTTAGTATTGCTTATTTCTCCCCTTTAATATCACAAATCTATTCCCTTTTTTGGCATCATCAAAAAGCATGTTCATACATTTTTATAAGATTTCCAATTCTCCTATTCATGCAAAATCTATCACCTTTTATTAGTGCAACATATTAAAAATCACTATTCTAGATTTTTTCTCTTTTATGACGTCATCAAAGAGTTATGAAAGAATTGGATAGATATCAAATAACAAACTATTATGAAAGAATTCATAAGTTGTCTAAAAGCACACACAATTTCACATGATTTTGAAAGAGACCTACCATTAATTATTCCTAGTTGTCTCTTAATCATGATAAACCTACCATCAATTGTATCTTTTCCCCTTTTATCTATGCATCAATGTAATGGAAAATGGTATAGGAAAATCAAATACAAGGTACAAGGCTGCTATAAAAACATATCATACATAAAAAAAAAACAATTGTAATGACACAATTGTAAATCATATGTCACAAACAACATTCAAATGTTAATTCCCTCTACTTAAGACATCTAATACAACTTAACTTATCCTAGAAACGTGTAATAGAAATTGAGGGATGCCAATGATATGCTCCCCTTAAATTTATGCATCATGAAGGATTTCTTAACAACACTTTCACATTTTTGTAAAAAAAATCTATCATATTAGAAAAATTACAAATGCAAAAAATATTCCTACAAAACATAAGGGAAAATACTCATAAAATAAAATTTAAAATCATATACCAATTTTAAAAAATGAGTCCAATTTTAGAAATCATTCTATTTACTCATTTAATAGCTAATTCGACACATAAAACTAATATTTTTACCCAACATATGTAAATCAAAGTTAATATTCTCAAATGAGATTAATATAAAGATATTTTTATACCTTATTTATTTATCTCCATTTTCCCCCCTTTAATCTCTTTCTCACTTAGTTCAATAATGTTTTGTTTGGGTTATGTGATACCACTGTTAAATTTGTTGTAGATACCATTATTGATTTTTTTTCTTGATTTAGGTAACATCAATTGCTTATATCCATTTAATCCCATTTAATGTTGGATTACAAGATAACAAAATCAATGTGTTTTAGGTGGCCGTAAAAATTTGGGTCTTTAAGGCTTAGCTCCTAAATCTTTCTGATCCTATATTCTTAAAAGTTTTATTAACAATCTCTATTTAACAAAAATAAAACCCTTTCATATAACCATAGTTTCTATAAAAATAACTTGTCACATATATACATACATATATATATATATATGTCATACGGATGATAACGATTTTTATGGTTTTGTGCGCACATGCATTACAAGGTTTTCTTTCATAATATCTCCTAGGATAATGGTAAGTCTTTAGATATATGTAAGGTGTTCTCCTATAATTGTATTTATACACGTATGGAGTATGAAAATGATTCATGCTATTTTGTCTAATGTGAGGCCTTGAATGTGTTTATTTATAGTTATATCTAGGCATGCGTGAAGTATGAGCATGTACAATCCCATTATGATCAACATGAGACCTCCCATAAGTACATTCTATTATTGGGACTCTTTTGGGCTCTTAACATGTTTTCTAATTTTTAATTTCCCTTTATGAATTTAGCTAAAGGTTCTTGAAGGCATTGAACTCCTTCTTTCAAACCTAATTCTGAAGACAAAATCTATCCCTACCATCATTATGCTTGGCAATAACCATTAAAATCAAACATGTCATACGTTTCATTCTTCAATTTCGCAATCTTTAACATGCATGTATCTAAAAGTTTCAGTGTCTCTCTATGCTTGGAAGAAATTTTCTTCCTTCTTAAGCTCACAATTTCTAAACATTTAACTAATTAATCATATGACAACTTAATATCACGATTATCTTCATCATTAAAAGAATTTTAGGAAGAGGGTAGCTCATTATCATCGTTGGCCATTAAAACTTATGAGCTTCCTTCTTTTCTAAATGTTCATCCTACACTTCTTTAGTTTGATTGGTGCCTTCATGAACAACCTCCAATCTACACGAAATTTCATTAATTTGTTTACTTGTTGAAACTTTATTGAATTCATCTTTATATAATGCATAAAACCAAATATCCAAAGCATCACTATTTAAAGAGACAAGTTCCTTATCATTATTATTCCAATCCTCTTTCACTTTAGGAACATGTTGCCTATCTACTATTTTGGTGAGAATAAAAGGACCATTTGAAACAGTTTGCCACAAATTGATGCTTTTACTTAGTAAGAAAATTTTCATTCTAATTCTCCAATATGAAAAATCATTTCCATAAAAAAGGGGGTTTATCAATGCATTGACCATGAAAAGGTACCATTGTGATCTTCACTTACTAATTTTATTATAAATTTTATGCATTAAATGAGATAAGTTATAATATAAAATGTTAGCCTTAATGGAATTTAAGAAGGAGGGCGAATTTAGAGATTTAAAAAATTCTAAGTTTAAACCTAAATTAATTTTTTATAAAGGGTGCAATCCCTAACCACAATTCAATCTAGAATAATGAATATGATGAGGTCAAATTATCATAATAAGAATATAAATTGATTGCACACGCAATTATAATAAAGAGATATGGAGGAGAGGATCGAAAAATCAATCCACTCTCAAAGAGAATATAGTGGTTAGGCAAAGACCCTCTGCTTACTTCACTCTCCAAGTTATATTTAGATATTGAATTATAATAAATCTTTTTTAGGGTCAAGTGAAACCTTTACAAACAATCTTTTTTCAAAAAGGTAAAAAGTTGCCTTTACAAATCTTCCTTAAGGGTGAAGAGTAACCCAACAATTATAAGGTAAAGAGTAATCCTTATCAATGATTTCAAAACCATCCCCAAAAATTAAAGTCCAACTTAAACTAAAAGCAAAACTAAAAACACAATCCTTATATCTTGCTTGATCAAAAAAATTGATAGAGATGTATTATATTGGGTTTTAGTATGTGATTTCACATGGTTTCATCTCTACTTTTAAGATAAAGTTCTCAATTTATGTTTAATTTGGGAAGAATAATAGATTGGATGTGTTGACACAAATTATGAACTGAAAGAAAAAGTTTAGAGAAGAATTGGAGAAAAAGAGTTATTGATAAAGACTTAAACGGCTGCTGCTGCAAGAGTACAATAACATCATTTAGGTTAGGAAAAATTGCCATTTGGCTCATTTTTCAGTAAGTTAAATGGTGGTTTATTCAAGGTCCATTTAGCTATATTCAACTATTGTTTAGCATCCAGAAAACATGAAAAACAAGGTAAAATAAGACTTTTCCATATCTAATCATTGCCAACCCTAATTTTAGCATATTTAGGGATCAAAGAGGCTTATTTTTGTCAGCTCCCATACCCTATTTTGTAGCCTCACCTTTTTCTTCATATTTTCATTTATTTTTATGCTTTAAGCCTTCCTTTCAAGTTATAGTTACTGTTAATCCTTTTGTTTATTTTTTAGATAGTTTAAACTTTAATTTTTTCTTACTTTTGACTCTATTTAGCCACTGTTCTATCCACTGTTCTATCATTATTTAAGTTTTATTATATTTTTACATTTGTTTTTGTGTTGGATAATATATGAACTTGAGACTTTAGTTGAATATATTATTTTGCTTTCAATTCCATCCTTAATACCTGTTATTTTAATATGTTTTCTTTCCCTTTATCTATTATTTTAGTTAATGTCAATATGTTAAGCTGGATTTGTTTTAGGTAAGAAGATATTAAAGGGATAATGAGTTTATAACAGTGAGAATTGAATTGATCTTTATTAGGTGTTGTGTTTTAGGTTAATATTGAAATTGGAATTCTATTACAACATCATGAATTAGGAATTATCCTATAGGTTTGGCTATCTTATTAGCGATTTCTAGTTCAATTACTAGGTATAGGCTTTTGATCTATAATTATCATTATCAAATATCACAAGTAACAACAGGTTAATTGATTTTATATGTGAAAGTTAATCAATTTAATATAGAATTACAATTATCTAAGTTACATAATCTGAGCTTGTATGATTATAACTTAAGCTAGTCGTTCCCTAGTACTTAAAGCTATTGTACTATTAAATTTAAAGAACTTATTCTACATTATCATATAGTTAAGGATAAATTTTTTATCGTATAAGATTTACCTAAAATTGGAGGAACTTATGATGTAAGAGCTTAATTGTGTCTATAGGCTAGCATCTTAGGTAAAATAAAATCTTTAAATTTTCGATAATCGGTTGTAAGTCTTGAATCCCAGAAATATCTTCTGCCTAGCTTTCTCTTATTATTATATATTTATTTCTATTCTGTTTTCTTGCTTATTTACTTTGATTTCGTTAGTTGCCTTTTATATTTGTTTTAATTTTGTTAAAAAATATAAAGGGTTTTTATTTCTTTTTAATTTTATTTTGTGCAAAAGTAAAAATACCTTTAACTCACCTAAGGTCTTTGAGGTTTGACCTTAGCTTATCCTACTGCATAATTAGGTAGTTAGGAATTTATTATTTGGTAGTTTGTGACGAATTATCAAATTTTTGGCATTGATATTGGGAAGCTGACGTAGTGTGTTTTGTTATTTTAGTTGTTTTTTTTATTATATATTCGTTGACCTTTCTCATTTTATTTTCTATTTTGCATGCCCTATAGCCCTAAAAAACATACAAAGTATGGAAATTTCCTGTAGAGAATATAACATCACTTCTTTCTCCATTAAATCCTTTTTTATTTTCTTTTATACAGGGAATACAAGGATTCTGCTTTCTAAAAGCATTCAGCACACTTCAATACATGAGAGCAGTAGTTCATCATCATTTAAAAAGGAAGTTGAAGAGAATTTAAAGGGGTCTCTAAAGGAAGTTGAAGTTAATATGGATCATTGCCAGTGCAATTTGAAGGAGCTTTTAGCTCCTACCTTGAACCTTGATCTTCTTTACATTAGTTATCCTAATAATAAACCTAAATTAGAGATTAGACCTAGTCTAATTTGTACTTTGCCTATTTTTTCAGGTTTTAATAATAACAGCTCGTTGGGATCTGACTACATTACTGACCCAAACAAGTTTCTCAAGGAGTTCTACATCTCATTCTTAGGGATAAAGCCTGTTGCTATCATGGTAGATCAATTGAAGTTAAAAACTTTTCCTTTTGCCTTAGCGGATGTAGTTAAATAGTGGCTTTATGATTTACCAGCTGGATTGGTTACCACATGAGACTAGATGAAGCACTTGTCTCTTGAGAAGTACTTTCCAGTGTCAAACGAAACAAACATCTGAAAGGAGATTTGTGGCACTCAACATGAGGAAGGGAAGTCACTTCACCAGTATTAGGACTGTTTTAAGAAGTTGTATAATAGTTTCCCTAATTATGAGATAAGTTAACAACTTCTTATTCAGTATTTTTTTGAAGGACTAACGTCTATGGACATGAACATGATAGATGCAGCTAGTGGAGGGTGTTAGTTGATAAGATATTAACTAAGGCTAAGAGGTTGATAGCAACCATGGCATCTAACTCTCAATACTGAGGTAGTAGGAATATCATCGATCCTCTACACTAAAAACAAAAGGCGTTGG
>JAOXYD010012002.1:0-15094 GCA_028565735.1 Pinacopodium congolense | reverse complement strand
TTGAATTAAGTGGTTAGTTTTAAATTTATAAAAAGTTTTTGAATACCCAATTCACCCCCCCTCTTGGGTGCCATAGGACTTACACTTACCAATAATATTATCATCCATCCTATTTTTATACCTTTTTATCTCAAAATTGAATCCTTGGTTTATAAGCCAAGTCTATTGAAAAAGAGCTGTAAATTTTTACTCCAACAAACATCTCAAGAACTTGTGATATGTCTGTACACAAACTTTTTACCAGTTAAGTTATTAGACAAGTGTCCAATAGTCATCACTAAAACTAATAGGCCCTTCTAATAAGTTGATAAATGTATATACGTATTGGAAAGAGATCGTTGGTCCTTAAATGGCACATGAGAGATGGATGAATTGTTTGAGTTCATTTTTTTTCCTATTTCTAAATTAATGAACGAATTGCTTCCTTTAATAAATGATTATGGTAAATTAACATAAAACATAATAAAATAAGCATAATAATAATAAAAAAGAGTAGGGAAAGAGAGACAAAACTAATTTATAGTGGTTTATCCAAACAACTTATAATCTAAGTCCATTCCCAAAACTTGCATCATCTTCCTTCAATAGGTGAAAAGAATACTTCATGCAATATCTTCTTTGACATAAGTGAAGATTAGACATCTATATAAATTATATTTAAGATCAAAAGGAACCCTCACAATGTATATCTCAAACAATTTCTGAATTACAACAATCGAATAACTATATAACTTAAAACATCTTTCTTGCTCGCACCAATGAATAAAAGTTCATTATATGTTTTAATATTGATAGCTCATCGCTAAACTGTCAAATAATAATTCCTAACTATTCTGCATTGTATAGTAGAGGGCAAGCTAGAGGGCCAAACCACAGAGAGCTAGTTGATATTGTTATTTCAAATGCTACAAATAAAAGAAAATAAAAACCCCTAAAGCAATGAAATTAAACTAAGCTAAGATGCAATAAATGCAATCAAGAATACAAAAACAAAGTAAAACAAAAAAGAACTACTAATAATATTAAGGAAGTAGGCTGAAGGCATCCTGAAATAGGGATAACTATTGATCCTCGAATTTAGATAAAAGGTGCTCTAGTTCAGGTGATGACCTATAGATTTGAACAAGCTCTCAACTCCTAAGTTCCTCATAATTAGGTAAACCTAATAAACTCTAGAAATACCCCTAAATCCATTATTACTTAGAACAAACTCTCTAAATTTAATAGTGGAGAAGCATTATGTGTCAAAGAATGACTGACTTAGGCCACGAACTCGCAAGCTCGAAAAGTGTAATATAAAGGTATTTGACTCTAGACTAATTAGTTAAAGTTTGCCTACAAATCCAACTAGCTTATTGCTATTTTTAGGAATTGTTATGGACTACTACGTACCATAAGCTCAAACTTAGCTTTCAAATTAGGAAATTACCTAAACGGTGATCAAGCCTAAAGGTAATACCTGATTCATGATATTTACCCAAAGTCTCAAACCAACCTAAGCTTAAAAGCACCAAACCAAGTAACATCCAATAATATTCTCACAATTAATCACCCATTCATCCCTCCTATATTTTTAAGCCCTTAGGAAACTAACTACACATGCCTCAATTAAGCAAAATTGACATCAAACAAATAAGGCCCATACTTAATTAAAGGAAAACTAAGGCTGAAAAATATATAATTAATATTAAAAACCACAATTCAATACTTAATATAAGGCAATTTCAAGCTATTTATGCTAATAATTAACAAAACATATTCCAGTTTACAAGAAACAAACTAATTACCTTAAAAATAGAAATTACAGCACCTAAAACTTGAATAAAAATAAATAATAAATAATCTATAGTTTAAAGAGATGCAAAATCACCAACAATAAAGAAAAATTCAATCTAGAAAACAAAAAAAAAGGGAAACCAATAAGATACTTCATCATTAAACTATTAATCAATGAAACAGAACCTAGACAACCTATAAATCAACTCAAATAATTGAAATAAAGGGCTGAAAATGGAAATAAAAACATCTATTGATATATATGTAAGAACCCATACATCATCTAACATATTCAACCTTAAAACTTATAAAATATTTAACCCATATGCATTGAAAATTAAAAAAAAACGAAAATACAACTCTCACATCAGTAAACCATTGAAAATGAAGCTAAACTCTCAACAAAAAAAAAACTTAATCTAATTGTTAGAAATCATGATGTAAGCAAAAACTCAACCTATGAACCTAAGAACATCAAAAAATTTTAAGAAAAAAACGGAGCAAATATGATGCAAAGCGAGGGAACTATGGTTGTCTTCCTCGTTGTCATATATTAATATGGCAATTTGGGAGAGCAATACGACAGTTTGGGAACCTGCCGGATTGGTCTTGATTTCAAAGGTATATGGTGGTCTATGCAGATTATTGTATAACTCTCTCTAACTCACAGTATATGTCTCTGGGCAGCAGAACACCATCCAAAAATTGGTTCAAATCTCTCCAAAACTTTATGCTTTGATCCCAAAACTTGTGCTAAGAGGTTAAATATGTCATTAAGCATAATATAGCACAAATTGAGCACTTTTATATAAAAAATAGGGATGTATCCAATCTAAATGACACATCAAAACATAATAAAATTCATCCTTATCATATATGCTCTCTTTAAATTTCTAAGGCTCTCTGTAACTCTTTAGTATGCTTATCATACTTTTTAAAATTTATATATAGTTAATTTATACTTAAAATAACCTAAAATAGTCACTAATAAAAACAAGTTGTTATAATTTTTTTAGTAAATCAATAAATTAAATTGAAAGAAACGTATGGTTTATACAAGAAGTGAGCTTCAGAGAAAGGAAAACAACTTACTAAAGGTTAGAAGAGGTTAAATCACATTGTCGACCTCACTAAATAGGTAACAAAAACCAAAAAATAGTTAAGGCTTTCTTCAACATGCAATAGACAAAAGCACTCCTAATCTACATAGCCTAATAAAAAAACAAAAACAATATGTAACTAAGAAATAAGAGCAGATTACCAAAAACAAAACTGTTCTTTCTTTATTAATCCTATTTTAAAGATGGTTCTTTTTTTTTTAAATTTTAATAGGAGGCCCTTAAACAGTTTTTTTGGAGCCTCTTTCCTTCCATCTTCTTTCTTACTCCAGCCTCTCATACTTGGCTCTATTCCTTTTTATAAAATTAATTAAATATTTTGTCTCATAAAAAAATCTTGTTTGAAGTAATTTAAGTGGATTAAGAATCTAGAGGAGGCTCATATTTTGAGTTAGTGAGGGATTCTCTTAAACTAGAACTTCTTAATGGATTTGGAAAAGGATTCCTCTATTGGATATGGAAAACTAGATGTTACATTGCTAATAACAATAACACTGATCAACCATTTTAAAACATTGGTTGCCTAATGTACGATATTAGTTAACCTATGTGATTACAAACTCATAATACATGTTATCTAGAAAGATTCGTTTACAACACTACTATACTTCTTAATTGATTTAGCTAAAACTTGAACATTGGTCACCTAAGTCCCACATTGGTCAAGTAAACTTCCTTAAAAAACTTTTTCAAAGCTTCTCAAATTTTTTTTAAAGATTAAAACATACTTATTTGATAAAATTTTGATTCAAAACTATTTTAAAAGTTTCACAAGAGTATTGTAATGCATTAAGAAAGTTTTCTTTAAAACCTTTTCGAATTTCCTCTTGATTATGATAAAAGATATGCAACATGCCTAAGTATAAATGGCCATGTAATGATTGAATTCCTAGTTCATTGAAATGACTAAGATAAGGTTACAAGAAGAATTACAATTATTTTTTTGAAATTTAATGTGCTTGATTTATCCTTAATCTTAGTTGTGCATTTGAATTGCATATGTTCTCCACTTTGCTCATTTTTTAGTCCTTTGATTACTAAATTGATTTAATTTTCTCCTTTACTCATTTTACTCCTTCATTGAACTTGATCTTTCATATGTTAATTTATTAATATCACAAAGGATAAAATATTAGTAGTAACATGTTTTGTTATCATTATAAATATGAATTAAATTTTCTAACAGTTTTTTCCTTTTTAATGATAGCAAAAAATTTGGTGATATTAGAGAAAATAAATGATTTTAAGTTAACCTATATTTGAGACATATATACAACATTCTCCACTAAAATTGATACATCATATAATGATTAAGTTTTAATATCACCATTCTCTCCCTCTTTTTATCAACATTAGAAAAGGTATATGGTATATAAATTTATAAGCATTAAAAGAAACTTCCCTTCCTCCTTTTTAAAAACTCTACCATATAGGGAAAAATGCATGTGAAGCATCTATAAAATCAAATAACAATTTTTATAATTTTCATATACCAATTTCAAAGATCAATCTATCTTTCTCATCCTAAGCACATGCAACAATGTTTTTTCTCCTTAAATATGTATGCCAAGTCAATATATTCAAATGTTATCAATATGAAAGCAAGTATATACCTCCCTTTATATAACATAATCATTGCATCCTTTTTTTCTTCACTTGGTTCAATAATTGATCTTTTAATAAGAACTTTCTTACTTAGTTCATGTGAAATCTCTTGTTGATTTTTGTTTTCATTTAATTATTAGAGGTACTATTGTTGACTCCTTATTTGATATCAATGGATATGATACCAATTACTAATATTCATTTGAGGCCCTTAATATTAACCCACAAAGTAAAGAAATTAATATATTCTAGGTATCCACACAAATTTCGATCTTTTTTTATTAGTCTTTAAACCTTTTTCAGCTTATATATTTTCTTTGGATTTACTTAACAAACATTGTTTTATGAAGTAAAACTTATCAATGTGCCTATAATCACCATAAAAATAACATATCATATTATCTGTGTAGTATGAATTAGCACCATGATAGCCAGATCTATGATTTTTGTACATAAATGTATTTTTAGGTCTTGGAAGATAATTTGAGTGATATAATGCTCTATTTTGGATACATGGAGGATTAGAAACACTCCTTGTGTGATGATAAGGCCTCGAATATGAATTGATAAATAACATGCTTCTTTGATAGAAATATGACCTATATTGATTGGAAACATGTATAATGCCTTTATGTTTATAATGAGACTTATAATAATTATGAGCTAATTTCATTTCATGTTGACGATAAGGAGGCCTATATGAATGAGATGTTCTTTTGGGATGGTCTTGCATAAATTTGGTGTATATTTTTTGCTTGAATGATATGCCCTCTGGGTTTGGAATGTGAATCGTACATGAATGTATAGAATTTTTTCTTTTTCTTGGGACCTAAAAGATAATAGATGATTATAAGATTTTTACACATACTTATAAGAAGCAACATGTTCATATGATGATTTAGATATATGCTCATCATGTTAGTGCATTCCTTTCATAAAAATTGTCTTGGCATTAGATGGTGCACTCCCATAAATAAAACAAATTCCATACCTATTATTAAAGCTCTTATGACAACATGTTATTCAAATTTTCATTACTTATAGTGAATTTAGACAAATAATTTTTAAGGCTATTATTCTCCTTCTTTAATTATTTATTTCATGCAATAAATCATGCTTATTGTCTTTGGCAACAACCACGCTCTTAGAATTTACCATGTTAGGCATATCACATTTCAATTTCTTATTCTTAATTATACATGCATGTAAGAGGTTTATAGTCTTTTAATACTTAGAAGATAATTTCTTCATTTCTAATCTCCATGACCTTTAGGTATTCATCTAACTCATTATATGAAAGATTGACATTAAAATCATCATTGTTATTATAAGAATTAGAAGTAAAGGATACCACATCATTATTAGTTATAAAACAAATACTTACTATCATATTTTCAAATTCATCACTCTTCAAACTAGTAGTGTCATTACAAGTCACTTTTAGTCCTTTGTCCCTCTTCTTCAATTGTTTCTCCCTTTTCTTCTTTATGATGAGCTTTATATCATCCTTATCACTCTTACTTGTGAATGTGCACTCTTCATCAATTTTCTTATATTTAGATACTTTAAACTTAATAAATCTTCTTAATAGATCTACTTCATGTTCATTCTTTTGCATCTTATAGGTTAGGAGTGATGCAACTATATCTTCTAATGGCAAGATGTTTAAATCTTTGAATTTTTATATGGTCGTCACTTTTACCTTCCAAAATTTTGGTACTGTAAGCCCTATGACATCCAAGAGGGGAGGGGGATGAACTGGATATTTAAGAACTTTTTATCTAATTAAAACTAGCAACCTAAGTCAATAAGAAACTAAATGCAATCACTAAACCAAGATTCAACCTAAGATGGAATGATAATGCAACTACCAAAAATGAATGAAATAAATTAAGATTCTAGACACAATCAACAATAAGTAAAGGAGTTCAGGTAAGAGAGAGATCCAAGCAAATTAAAGAAGTTTACCTACCCCAAAAATAGGGTATGTCTCCTTTCCAACAACTTGTTGGGTGATTTTATACTAATCAATCAAAATAAGTACAATCTTTTTATAAGATGAAGAGTAGCCTTTACAATCTTACTTTCCAAGGGTGAAGAGCAACCCACAACAACAATCTTACTTTCCAAAGGTGAAGAGTAACCTATTCCAACTATTTTCAAGGAAAAAAGAAGCCTATACAATTCACAAGTATCCAAAAGATTCAATTCCCCCAAATATAAGTAACCAAATACACCTAGAAAGATGTTTCACTCGATGCATAATTCAACTAAGGGCTTTAGCTTTCAATAAATGATATGAATGAATTTTGAAAATCTTGAAAGCTTAAACAAACTTAGAACAAACTTAGTATAACAAAAATTAAGCATAAAAAACATGTAAATATATATGCAATATGATCAAGATAAGCTAATAACAAAATCTTGGCAGTTTAAGTACTCTATGAATATTCAGCTTAAAACACAAATATAAGTGCTTAAAAATCAAACTAAAAATACCAGAGCACTCATAACACCTTATATGAACTAACCACAATCAATTTATGCACTCAAAACTGATTTAAATAAAGGAATTTCTGATTAAATGAAGAACATAAAAAATTGGATAATTTCGATGTATGGAAGAACTAATGCACACAAGAGTTGAAATAATCAACCAAAAATTCCAAACTAAAATTATCCTGACTCCTAAGAACTTAAAAAAAACATAAAACAATAATAACAAACACAAACAAACAGATCAAGTAAGTTGAAATCAGAATAAAACTTAAACTAGTAAAAATAGTAGTTATCTTGAAGTATAAGAAAGTTCAAGGTCAAAGATAACTTAAACAGGTCTAAAAAATTTGAAACAAAGTTCAAACACAATCTAGAGACCTTAAGCAAACTAAAAACTCCATTAACACGATTTTAGAAGTAGGTTTTATCACTTGAAATCGAGAGTTAACCTAGAACAGGCTCAACAGAGACATTTTTTATAGATGTATGAGTTCTAGCTTCAATCTGACGAATCAACTTCTCTAAAATGTAAAAGATAGATTAAATAAACTCGTAAACACTCAAGAAAAATATTAGACATAATTTCACACATCAAAAAACATAAATTGACAACAAATAGTAGATTTAAAATAAGTGCAGTATAAAAGTGGGTGGCTTGAGATTTTTTAGAGATTCAGGAGGTTTGATCAGTTTTTGGAGTGTCTAGAGAGTCAAAATTTATTTCTAAAGGTTACATATAGTGTCTGGATGCTCAAAGAGGGTCTAGGAGGGTTTTTAAGCTGTTAAAATGAAGACAAAAGGTAAAAATATGAAAGTAGAAACTAGCCGTTAGAGACAGAGCCTTCAATGGCACCCTTTGGGCTTATCAACGACGTCCTTGATAGATGAGCAGCCCGTCGTTAATAGCTTTTAGAAAACGGGGGTACAACGGCATTCTACAGCCCTCCAAACTAACTCCAAAACATTTAATACAAGTTCGCAACAATAATTAAGACTTCAAACAACTTTTAAATCATGTCTTAAGGCTATATGAATGATCAAAACTCATTAACCAATTCAAAAACATGAAATGACCTATGAAATGAAAGAATATGCAACTTTACATATTTAAATGCAATGCATAATCAAAACTAAGCCCTTAGATCGATTGAACATCAAGTAAAACTTACAAACATATTTGAAACAACCTATTTAAGGTCTTAAAGCTCCCAAATCATTTGAACTTCCATTATCTTTAAATTTGACCTTCAAACTCCAAGCTTTCCATATTGAACTCTTCTTGAAAAATACCTATTTTTGAGATTAACATCGTAAACTTAAATCATTAGTAATTAAACATGTTTTGTTATCATTAAAACTAAGATTGGAACCTCCCTTGGTTGAACAGGTACTTTAGCATCTTATATGGTCCTCACTTAAGTAAATATATAAATAATTTTCTTACCAATTCAAGATTAGTATAAGTTTTACCAAAAACTTTAAGAAAATTAATAATATAAAATAATTAAATATGCATGTCAGAAATTGATACATTTTGTTCTCTATGAAACAATTCATATTGATGCATAAGTATGCTCACTAATAGCTCTTAGAGCATACATATTTTAAACATGATTTAATGCTTGTTTTAATTGGTTTTAAGGATAAATTCATGTTATTTATGCATATATTGAGTTAAAACCTTTGAATGAGATGATACTTGGCCATTTTCATATTTGATTATGTTTAATAAGACTTTAGAGAGCCATTGGATGAATCTTTAAACCTTAAAGAGATGTGGAAACCATATAGGAAGTAAGAACATCATGTTAAGAAGTTTCATATCAAGTTTAATGGTAATTGGATGAAAGACGAAAAAGATGTAGCAAGAAAATCAAGAGAAGTAGAAAGCTAGAGTGTCATGGGCAGTATCATGCCTGTGATGCTGGATGTGATTTCTATCTAATTGAAATTATGGCTATGATCACGGTTGTGATATTGGCCATGATCAGGACACCTCTACTTATGATTTCTGTCCAATGAAAATCATGGCTATGATCATAATCATGATATTGGTCGTGATCAGAACGCCCTCCACTTACTCAAATAACCTGATTATGAGTTTTTAAGTGATTTAATTACTACAAAATACATGTCAAAAGGTAGACATCAAATCCTAGGTCACTTTTGAAGGGTGTCATGCAAATTTGAAGGAAGAGGAAGCATCAAAAGATATAATTGAAACAATAAAGGAAGGGCTTTATACATTAAACATTAAGATTTCAAGGATTCAAGACAACTTACGATGAGACTTTCTATTTCTTTCTTCTTTATATTTGTTTGTGTGATTGAAATAATGTATAAGAGCCAAACTTTTTATAGGATATGGGTTTTTATGAACTCTATGAAGTAGTATTCTTGTTGTTCTTTACTTATTTCTTAAGTTCCAAAGTTTTGAATTAGATTTGTTCATAGATATTAATGATTTTAGATTTAATTGTTATGAAAATGTAAAGCTTTGATTTGCATATGATTGAGATTGAGAAATTTCTTATAAGCATTAGGTCATTCCATGAATGAAAAATCTTGCATGAAGACTTAGAGATAGGCTTACATAAGATATTAAGGTTCAGTGTGAACTTAGTCAAAATAATAGATTCTATAGATCTAATTAATGCCTTCAATTAATAGATTGGGATAGAGGGAACTTCTGCTTAATTTATTAAATTGAATAAAATTGTATAACTTGAGAGATAGTATAACTTTCATTAGTAAATCTACGATCTAACAAATCTGAAATTTGAGTTAATTCAAGATAAGCAATAAATACTAATACATCTTAGGGGGGATTAATTACTTGAATCCTACCTTCATCATTAATGTTTCTTCTTGTGAGTTTATTTAGGCATTTTAGTTTTACTTGTTTTTACTTCTTTTTATTACCAAACTAACCAATATTCTTCTTGTGATTTTGTTTAAGCATTTTACGTTTACTTACTTTTACTTCTTTTTATTACCAAACCAATTAATCATCTTTTCACCTTTGAGAAACTAGCTAATTTATATAGGAATTCATTAGGAATAGTATTCCTTATAGTTTAACACCTAGACTCACCTTAATTATATTACATTCGATAGGTATACTTGTCTTTTCATATATTGTGATATTGTTTAACGTGTTCTTGGTAATTGTTTATTTTGAAACTTAGATAGGTACATAACACATCAAGTTTTTAGTGTCGTTGTCAAAAATTATGTCTTTTCTAAGTGTTTTTAAAAATTTTTAGATTATTTTTATTTACTTTGTTTCAATTGTTATTTTTTTCGTACTTTTCAATTTTGAATTTTTGTATTATAGATTTTTTTTAGAGTTGCACATTTATTTACCTTTTTGTTTATTTCTTCAACTTACAAGTTAGGTACCTTTATACATGACCAAAAGTCATCCTATTTCTCTTGTAAAAGTAGATCTTGAAGTTGAATGGACATTTTAAAAAGGATTAAGAGAAAAGAAGTCAGGAGTTAGTACTGGGTTAGAGGTTTTAGAGTCACAATTTGAATAAAGAGTGAGAGTTAAGACTAAGAGTATAGCTTATAATAGGCGATCTGTCATGACCCTCACTATAAGGAATGAATTCTAGCATTGAGAGACCAAGGGTTGAAAATTCAAGTTTTGAGATTAAACCTTAGATGACCCGGGTACTATAAAATTATGTACAATTTAACGAACTCCTAGATGAAAATACGAACACTCACATTGCTAACTTTCTAGAAATCTATGACACTTTTAAGCTAAATGGAGTTTTAAAAGAGGCCATTAGATTGCGGTTATTCCCTTTCACCTTGCGTAGTAGAGCCAAATCATGTTTAAAGGCCAATCACTTGGTTACATCAAATTATGGAATCAACTAGTCAAAAAGTTCTTGACAAGGTATTTCCCTCCTTCTAGATTGGTTAAATTGTGTAACAACATTATCTCTTGTTAGTAGTGGGAGCAGAAAACTTATATAAAGCTTGGAAGTACTAGAAGGGCGTGCTTTAGAAGTGCCCACATCATGGCTTCAACTTAGGAATAATGATGTAGACCTTTCATGCAAGGCTAAATTTTTCCACTAAACAATTAATAGATGCATCATTTAATGGCACTACCAGTTTTAAGATGCATGAGTAATTACAAGAGTTGATTGAGAATATTGCTATGAATACTTATCAATAGGGACGTGCGAGGTAAAAGAAAAAATCTAATAGAGGAATACATCATATAGATGTCGCATCTTTATTGAAAGAATAGGTGGAGGCTCTTACTAGAAAACTTAACAACATGACAGTTACATCAACTACAACTCAATTCATGGCTTGTAACTTCTATAGAGGTGGTTACCCCAATTATGAGTACTAGTTAGCATAGGTCTAGGTGTAAGTAGAACAAGTAGAATATGTGGAAAATTTCTAGAGTAATCCATATAGCAATACCTTCAACTCGGGATGGTGAAATCACCCAAACTTCTCGTGGAGGGCATAAGGTCAACAAAGGCAAACTCACCCACCCAGTTTCTAACCTCAATACCAAGGCCACATATGATGTCTGTGGTCAACGAGGCCATATATCATGCTTGTTTTCAATATATTGAGGCATCAATTAAGAATTTAAAAAATTAGATGGGGTAACTGGCTAAGAGTGTTTTTGAGAAACTAGCAGGTGCTTTATCAAGCAATAATGACAGGAATTCGAAGGAGCAAATGCATGAAGTATTCTTAAGAATTGAGAAGGAAACCATGGAGTTGGTGCATGAAGGATAAGGCATAGGAGAGAAGGAAGAAAATAAAGAAACAAATGGCAAAGGAGTTGAACCACCAAGATTGGAACTTGAAAAAGTAACTAGTGAACAATTATTGAGCATACAAGTATGTTTTTAGAGCCTATTAAGAAATTACATGCTAATACTCCGTTGGTCAAATCTCTTATGCAAGAACCTAAAAATTCAAGGTTTGTACGTGATGTGCCTAAAGACAAGAATAAGACAAAGGGTTTAAGAATGGAGATAAATGAAGAATGTACAACCATCTATGTTGACAAGCTACCCTAAAAATTAAAGGATCCAGGGAGTTTCTCGATCCCTTGTACTATTGGTAGCTTGCATTTGCATAACACATTAGATTATTTAGGAGTTAGGATAAAACTTATGTCTAACAAATTATTCCATGAACGTGGCCCAAAAATCATAGAACGCATTAGGATGAGTATGTAGTTAGCGGATAAATTAGTGAAATATCCTAAGGGAATTTTTGAAGATGTACTCATGAAAGTTGATAGGTTTATGTTTCCAATTGGTTTTGTAATCTTATATATAAAAAATGAAGATGAAATTTTTTTGATTTACGTGGGGCTTTTCTAGCTACTTTAAATGCAATGATCGACATTCTAGAAAGGTGACTAACTCTTAAGATTAAAGACAACGACTAACTCTTAGGATTAAAGACGAATTAGTCACCTTTTATAATTCAGAAGCTGTCATGCCATCTTTAAATGAGAAGTCATATTCTTCCTCTTTTGATAAAATATGTAGTCACTCAAGGTGATTTTCAAGATATAATCACTTATATACTTCCGAAAAGTGATATATTAATTATGTCATGCCTCGAACAGAGTGAAGATTCAATAAGGTCAACTCTTAATGTAGATGAGCTAGATGAATAGAGAAGAGATGATGAAGAGGGAAGGAAGAACTCAAAGAATAAAAAGAAAAAGAGGGTTCAGAGGAAGAAAACTTAAGAAACTTAATAAAAAAAAGGGTCGTTAAGTTAACGACGTTAAATAAGCATGGTTTGGAGGTAACCTAATGATAAGGTTCATTTCATATGATTTTCCTGATATTTTGATGTAAATTCACCCTTATTTTGATGTTAAATTATTTGATTTATGTCTTGAAATGTTTAATTTGTAGATTAACAACAAATTGAAGTGGAAATCAAGTAAAAGAATAAAAAATGTAGCTGAACAGGAGAGAAACATAGGTCTCAAAGCACCCCATGCTTAACCCTTCTAAACCTACATTTAAGTTAGGATTAGGAGTCAAATAGCACCGTTTAACTATTCTTCAAGTGCCATGTAATTAGCAGCCATTGTTTGATCATTCTTCAACTGCTGTTTAAGTAACAGTCGAGATATATCCAACTCATTCTTCAATTTTGATTAGCTGCAACTTGTCCACTTGCTTCTCATTTATAGCTAAGATATATATGAAGCTAGAGAACCTAATTTTGTGCATGTTAGAATAGATTTAGGGTGACAAAATCCAAATTTAACTTAGGGTTTCTTCTTTTCTTTCTTTAGTTAGTTTTTCTTTTTATTTTTCTTTTCTAGCCTTGTTCTTTGTATTTTCAGGTTATTATTAAGGCTTTTAGAGTATATTAAGTTGATTAAACGTTATTCACCACTTCGAATCAATATTTGGTGAAATCTAAACCTTTCTCCTACTTATTTCACCCTTGTTGTTCATATATGTCAAGAACATGTGCTATTATAGATGAATATGAAATTTATGTATGATGTTTTCAGTTGATTTTATGCTAAGGTCAGGTTCTTAAATGGATTGAATGAGTTTTATCACATGTTTAGGTGTTAATATTTGATTAGTTGAGATATTAAAGCTTGTATTGACTTGATGACTTAAGATAAGATTAAAGATAATTAAAGATCCAAGAAATCCACTTTAATCATTGGAAAAATCAGTAAACAATATGGTTTAAATCAAGGATCTGAGAAATTTACTTCGATTAATCAGGAGGGTACTAATCTTGAATATGGAATTTAGGATTAGAACTTCTTGAACTTTAAGCCTAATCTCTATTAATTAAATGAATAACCAAACTTCAATTTAAAATCCTTATAAATAAGATATTAATTTAACCATAGCAATGTTTTGAGTTAGTAAAGACCCTATATTAGGCATTACAATCCATTCTATTAAGTCCTTTAAGACCTAAGCCTTCGCTAGTTAATCAATTTGATAATTCTTAATTTAATCTGAGTTTAAAGGAATTGTTTGGAAGTGTTTAGGTTAAATTAGTTGTTTTTAGTAGTTCTAACCCTTTAAGTTTAGCAATCTTGAATTCTTTAAATAATTGTAATCTGATTGCCTTAATAGTCATACCATTCCCAGTGGATTCAACATTTCGAAGTCATAAAAAAGTTTCACTTTATTACTTGTTGACCGGTAGACTGTCGTATTATTGGTTTTAAATTGAATTTGATTTGCATATTAATTAATAAATTTATTTGAGCTTAGTAAGTATTAAACCAATGTCCAACAAGTTTTTGTCACTGTTGCTAGGAAATTCAGTTGTGATATTAGGAATATGAGTAAATAATCTTTTGCCCCTTGATTTTCATAATTTATCAAATACTCCATGTGTTTTTTAAAATATCCCAAACCTCCTGTATTTTAACAAAATTATCAAATACCCCCTGAAACTATTATATGCTGATGTGGTAGGGGTACTGATGTGGCGGGTTGACCGTGCTGACGTGTCTGCTGACGTGGTAGGTGATGTGGTTATTGATGTGGCAGCTCCTGTACAGGGGAGTGGTTGAAAAAAATGAAAAACACAGAAGTTTTTTAAAAAAGAAAAACATAGGGAATTTTTTTGGAAAAAATAAAAACTATTAGGATAAAATTTTCATAATTAAGAATAATTAAAATAACTATTTCAATGAGATAATTAACTCTAATTAATTAATTTATTTATTAGTTATAACTTACAAAATTATTAATTTAAAACTTAAAATTAAATTGACTATAGAATGTATATTTATATTCATAATACTTGTATTAAAAATAATCTTGCGATAAAAATTTCATGATATTAATTATATGACAATATGTAATATAGTAGTAAAAATTTTACAATCATTAATTTTGTTTTTTAATTTTTATTTAATGATTTTATTTTTTATATTTTAAAATAAAATTTATTTAGTTGAAATTTAAAAAAATTAAAAAATTTTATTTAATTGAAATGTATCATAAAAATAATTTAGTAATAATAATTATATAAGAAATACATTTTAAATTTTAAATGAAAGTACTCTTAAATATATATATATACATATTTAT
>JAOXYD010011993.1:0-15095 GCA_028565735.1 Pinacopodium congolense | reverse complement strand
TAGTATCAAGTTTTTGTCCTCTAGCATTTGGTATCATGTTTTTTCAACAATTAGTATAGACAATCCTCCTTTTCGGTATATTTGATTTCAAGTGTGTGATTTTTCAGTTTAATCACTTTTTAACAACATTCGGTATCTATGTTGATGATTATTTGATTATAGACCTTGTAAATGAGATTTGGTTGTTTTTATCCCTCTTTTGAATACATGTGCCATTATGTTTTGACAGATGTCTTGGTATGTTTTATTAAAGGGGAGCATCATTAAAAGAAATGTTTGGTTTTAAACTTCACTTGTAAGAAAAATTATGATGTTTTTGAAATTGGTTTGGAATATATGGGAGAAGACTAGTGTATCTTATTTGTATGCATCATACTTATTGGTATTAAAATTCTGTAAAAATGAGGAGAATGGTAGATGTTATATGTATTTGTGACTAGTTTCATATTCAAGTTTTACACCTTTTTGTAATTAGTTTTATACTTTTTAATGATTATAAAAAGGGGGAGAATGATATAAGTGATATTAGACAGGAGTCGAAAGTTTTATGATGTTTGCATGTTTGACTGGTTTGATTTATATGTTACATGCTTCTAATATCACATGATTTTTTATCATCATCAGAAAAGGGGAGATTTTTGAACCAAGCGTTTGTTCCACCTTTGTTTTGATGATGAAAAAGTGTTTATACTAATATGTTTGTAGAGTCTGTTGTGATTGTTTAGAATTTGGAGCACATGTGATGACTAGGTAATTAATTTGGTAATTCAATGAAATTTGTATGACTTATGTAAGTCATGGAATAATGTTTTAGATAAAGGTTATGTAAAGTAAATTTGTATGAATTGATTAAGTATGTAGATAAAGTGAATGAAATTGTTTAAATTATTGTGTTAAGGAAATTTAGTAAACTAGATGGATTGATTGTGTTAAGTTTTTATAATTATGTAAAATAAGTTAAGATTTGATTAGTATTGTTTTTTTAATGTGTTAAAATATGTTGAATTGGGTTAAGAATTGAATGGATTTGGTTTTGTATGGAATGATTAATGTTTATATAAAGTTTGGAAGCTAGATTGTTGAACAAGCTCAGTTGAGCTCTAAAATCTATACAACTGACTTAAGAAAGGAATTAAGTATACTTCTAAAGCTCCAAATGCTATGAAAGTTTACAGGCTATTATAAAAAAGTGTCAAGAAGCTACTTACCAAATTTCACATAAAAAAGATATGAAGAAAACATCAAGTGGCGCTGCAAGTTGGCAACTCAGGACTCAATCGACCGAATGAGTTTGTGTAGGATATCAATCGACCAAATGATGAAATCGATCGACTGAATGATGTGTAGGTTGACCGAATCAAGCAATAGGTTGATTGAATGAGACCATCGGTCAACCAAATGAGGTCATTCGGTCAACCAAACATAAAGATTACACAACGATAACTCTATAATGGGCAAATTTCCAACAGATATTTTATTAAATGAGAAGAACATTGAAGCAATGACTAGTTGGTCTTGGAATGAGTATAAATAGGTGTGTTTTGTGTTATTTATATATTGAGAAGTATCCAAGAAGTATTGAAAGTGTTTGTGTATTATTATTGAATATTCTTGAGTGTTTATGAGCTTTTAGTAAAGTTGTTAAAAATTTTGTGAGGGTTATTTTTTAGCCATAAAAAGAAGAGTGTTGTGGGGTTATTCTTTAACCTTGAAAAAGAAGAGTGATAGGTTATTCCTAAGCCTTAGAAAAAGGAGAGTGAAAGGTTATTCTTGAGCCTGTAAAAAAGATTGTATTGTGTGTTATGTATTCTTGTTGATTGTAATAAGAACAAAATCTCAACAGTGGTGTTGGGGACTGGATGTAGGGCAAGTGCATTGCATCGAACTAGAATAAATCGTTTGTGTTTTTTCTTCCCTTCCTCTTTTATTTTTATGAATTTAATTTAATTGTTTAAGTTATCATTGTTATTTAATTTATGTAATTAAATTATTGCTTAGCTTCCGTGTTTAATTGAAATTGATAATAAGACTTAGGTTGAAATTGAAAATAATTTTTAAATACCTAATTCACCCCCACTTAGGTGTCACATAAGGTCAAAATTTGGTATCAAGGCGTAGGTCTCACATTAGATTAATTCTAACAAATTAGTGAGTAAAGACATATGGCACTGTTTAGATATGTTTATGAAGCTCTTATGTTTAGTGGAGAAAACTTCTTGGTTTGGAAGTAGAGAATTAAAGTGTTCATAAAGGGTAATAATTTAGATCTATGGTTAAACATTAGGCAAAAACATCAAGTGGCAATAAAATTGGTAAATAGGAAATTAGTTCCTAAAAATTAAAATGAATGGGATGAAGAGGATAGGGAATTAGTGTCTTTGAATAGTCAAGCCTTAAATATGTTACGTTGTGTTTTAGATAAAAACATTCATGATAAAGTTTCAGTGTGTGCCTCCGCTAACGCTATATGGTGTAGATTAGAATAGTTGTATGAAGGTGCAAATCATGAAGAGATGTTTGTATCTACTAAGGAAGAGGTAAAAATGGAGATCCCTAACAAAGAATTCAACATATGCTTGGTGGAACAAGAAGAGGTATGCTCTAGTATTAATTATCACAGTGATATGATAGCTAGTTTTTTAAAATCCCATGATGCATATGATGATGAATATTCTTATAAAGAATTGCCAGAATATTTTGAAGAAATCTTGAAACTGCTTGATGATTGTAAATTAGAAAATGAAACTCTTAGGAAAGAAGTTGATGACATTAATCGTATCATTAATTGTCGTGAATTGTCTTTATTATAATTGAGGTATCAACATGTCATTTTTAAACAACTTATAATGTTTGTAAACAAATTTTATTCCACTTTGAAAAATGTTTTTCGAATAAAAAGAATAATCATTATCAAGTTTTTATTTTCCAACATTTGGCATCAAGTTTTTTTCCTCTAGCATTTGATATCATATTTTTTAACAATTGGAATAGGAATGTTTCCTTTTGGCATATTTGGTTTCAAGTGGTATCACCTTTAACACCATTTAGTATCTATGTTAATGACTAATTGATTGTAGAACTTTCCAAGGAGATTTGGTTGTCTTTATCCCTCTTTTGAATACATATATTATTATATTTTGAAGGATATCTTAATATGTTTTATTAAGGGGGAGTATTATTTTAAATATATGTTTTAAAAAAGGGAATAATGCATCCTGTTTATATGCTCTATGATTATTGGTATCACATTTTTACAAAAAGGGGAGAATGGTAGATGTTCTATATATTTGTGATTACTTTCATATTCAAATTTTTACACCTTTTTATAATTGGTTATATACTTTTTGATGATTACAAAAAGGAGGAGAATGATAGAAGTGATATTAGAAAGAAGTCACAAGGTTTGTGATATTTGCATGTTTGAGTAGTTTGATTTGTGTGTTGTGTGCTTCTAATATCACATGGTTTTGTCATCATCAAAAAGTGGGAGATTGTTGAACCAAGGGTTGGTTCCACCTTGGTTTTGATGATTACAAAGTGTTTAGAATATGTTTGATGAATGAGAAATTAAGTTAGTAATTAAGTGAAGTTTGTAAGTCATGGAATAATGTTTTAGATAAATTTTATATAAATTGAAGTTGTATGAATTAATTAAGTATGTAGATAAAGTGAATGAAATTGTTTAGATTATTGTATTAAGGGAAGTTGATAAACTAGATAAATTGATTATGATGAGTTTGTATAATTGTGTAAAATGTGTTAAGAATTGATTACTATTGTTTTATGTGTATTAAAATATTTTGAATTAGCTTAATAACTTAATGAAATTGATTTTACATGGATTGATTAATGTTTGTATAAAGTTTGGAAACTAGATTGATGAACAAGCTCAATTAAGCTGTAAAAGCTGTATAGCTAAATTTAGAAAGGACGTAAGTATACCTCTAGAGCTCAAAATGCTATAAACCTTTTCAGACTGCTAGAACAATGTGTTAGGAAGCTACCCTCCAAATTTCACATCAATTGGATCAAGAATAAAGAAGATATGATGAAAACATCGAGTGATGCTGCAAGCTTTCAACATAGGCATCATTCGACCTAATGAATTATTTAGTCAACCAAATGAAGTGAAAATTTATAGAATCAGGTGATACGTCAATTGAATGAGACCATCGATCAACCGAATGGCCATAGGTTGACCAAAGTAGGTCATTCAGTCTACTAAACATGACGAAAACACAACGGTAACTTGGCAATGGATAGAATGTGCAATAGATATGTTATTTAATGAATATGAATGTTGGGTAAAAGCTATTTTAGCTTGTGAAGAGTATAAATAGGTGTGTTGAGGGTTGTTTATCAATCCAAGGATAAAAGTGTTTATACATTATTTTTGTAATACTCTTAAGTGTATATGAGCTATTGCTGAAGTTGGGATTAGATATTTGTGGGGGGTTATTCTTAAGACTTGAAAAAGAAGAGTGTGAGGTTCTCCTTTATCCTTAGAAAAGGGAGTGTTTTGAGGTTTATCCTAAGCCTTAGAAAAGGGAGAGTGAAAGGTTATTCTTAAGCTTATGAAAAGGATTGTATTTGAGTATTCTTGTTGAAGCGTAATAAGAACAAAATCTCAATAGTGGTGTTGGGGACTAGATGTAGGGCAAGTGGATTGCGTCAAACCATAATAAATCATTTATGTTTCTTCTTACCTTCCTCTTTTATTTTTATGCATTTAATTTAATTGTTTAATTTAATATTGTTATTTAATTTGTACAATTAAATTATTTCTTAACTTCCGCGTTTACTTGAAATTGATAATAAAACTTAGGTTGAAATTGATAAGAATTTTTAAGCACCTAATTCACACCCCTCTTAGGTGCCACATAGGGTCAACAATGATGTAGCTGAACACGTTTTTAAATTATCTAAATCATTACATGGTTTAAAGCAAGCACCTAGAGCATTGTGTAATAGATTAAGTGCATTCTTACTTACCAATAGTTTTGAAAAGTGAAAAGTAGATACTGCATTATTTATTAAGAAGGATCAAAGTGATTTGTTAATTGTGAAAATATATATTGTTGATATTATTTTTGGCACTATTAATGAATGCCTATGTGAGGATTTTGCTAATTGTATGAGTAGAGAGTTCAAAATCAGCATTATGATAGAATTGAATTTCTTTTTCGGACTCCAAATCAAGCAAATAAAGGATGGCATTTTTATAAGTCAGTCAAAGTATTCACGAGAACTTATAAAGCTCTTTAGCATGGATAAAAAAAAGCCCTTAGGAACCCCTATGAGCACATCTACCAAATTAAATAAAGATGAAGATGGAAAAGAGGTAGATGTCAAACTCTTTCGAGATATGATTGAAAGTTTATTATATTTAACTTATAGTCATCCAGATATCACGTTTAGTGTTTGTTTATGTACACAGTTTCAATTCTCTCCTAAAGAATCACATCTGTTAGCTGTTAAAAGAATTTTAAGATATTTGTGTGGTACTTTGAATTTAGGACTACGGTATCCTAGAAATGCATGTTTAAACTTGGTTAGGTCTTCTGATGCTGACTATGCAGGTAGTTTGTTCGATAGGAAAATACATCTGGTGCATGCCACTTTTTATGAAACGCATTAGTTTCATGATTTTGTCGAAAAAAATTTGTTGTTGCATTGTCTTCGACAGAAGATGAATATGTAGCCGCTGGTAATTTTTGCACTTAAGTACTATGGCTTAAACAATAACTTAGGGATTCTGGTTTGCATCTTGATCAAATTCCTATTCAGTGTGACAACACCAATACAATTGTTTTGACAAAAAATCCTATACCACATTCTATGACTAAACATATAGAAATTCAATATCATTTCATGTGGGATCATGTGTAAAATGGTGATATTGAACTTGAATTTGTTAACACATTGCATCAATTGGCAAATATCTTTACTAAACCACTATGTGAAGATCGTTTTTGTACTATTAAAAGGGAAATTCGTATGATCGAAGGGCTCTCTCTTTGACTATTATGTTTATGGGCTCTCTCTTTGACTATTATCTTTACACCTTTTTTATTAATTCCAAAAAGGGGGAGAAGAGTATGCATGTTTTTAGGGAGAGTATGCATTTTTTTAGGGGGAGAAAAGTATGCATGGTTTTAGGAGGAGATACATATGCATGAAGTAAGGGGAAGTTAGTGAGAACTGAATCACTTGAATCTAGAAATTTGATCATGTTGAATGAATTGTATTGTTTAAATTTTTTTTTTTGTCATCAACAAAAAGGGGGAGATTGTTTAACCAAGGGATGTTCCACCCGATTTTGATGATGACAAAACACCCCTTTTACTAATATTTTTGTTAAGTGTGTTTAAAGATAGGTATGTTAAAGGAGATGAAGTTTAGTTAAACAATAACGTATTGACGCTGCTAAAGACCGAATTACAACACTGAAGGAAGCATTCGGTCGACGGATTGGTTGGCCGAATGAACGTCTTTAGGTGATTGGTTGAACGAATGAAGAACGGTCAATCAAAGGAAGATCGGTTAACCAAATGTTGGTTATCGGTTAACTGAATGAAAAATTTTAGAAGATTGGTTGATAGAACATGGCCTATCGATCGATCGAACTGAGCATAATAGTCATATTACTCAACGGATAGAAGATTTGTCCAACGAATAGAAAATATATCCAATAGTAATAACAGATGTCCAATGATCAAAAGAAATAAATTGATTCCAACGGATACTTCAACAACGAATACTTCAACGGATGTTCAATATTTTTACACTATAAATAGATGGAGAAAGCAAAAAGAAAGACACATAAGCATTACACTGAATACAAACTTTACAAGTCTGATCAAGTGTTTTAAGTTTAAGTTGTATACGTGATTATGAGTGATTGTTTGTCAAGTTTGTGTGAGATTTATGTTTTCTTTACTTGTGAAAAATTGTTTCGTTATTTCAAGGTTGTTCTTAATCCTATACAAAGAATTAGTTAAAAGGTTATTTTTTTTAACCTTGAAAAAGAATAAGTGGTTATCCTTGAGCCGAAAAGGAGTTGTAGGTTGTTGCAAGTTTCAAGTTTATATTTCATATTATTTTTCAATAATCTCTAGTATTCTTTATATTATTTGTTTCATAATTGTTTTTACTTAGTTTCTACAAATTATTGTTTTTTATTTTATTTGTTCTAAAAGTTCAAGAACCTAATTCGTCCACCCTTTTAGGTGTCATTTAGGGCCAACACTCTTGCCTTATCCCTAAGAGAAAGTGGGAACAATCTCAACTTAACTACGTCCTCTGACTTACCATTATACTTAAACAAGGAGCATATGTAAAAAAATGTCTCTAAATGGGTGTTGGGATCCTTCAAAGATATTACTCTAGATTGAGATACCTTGACCATAGGGATGATGCCATAAGGTATCTCAAAATTAGTCGTAGTGACACTAAGCCTCACAATACTAGCAAAGGGTTGGTTGTTATTCCCTATGGTAAGCTCCATCATAGTCAATTTCCTCCTCTCATCATTATGGTGTATAATATTTTCTTCATCTCACCGTATGTTAACTAGTATGTGTCTCAACCTCAAACTACTCCTCATTGATTTCTCCTTCTTCTACCTTGCTACTCTATGCCAATTTAGTTTCCTTTCATAACCTACAAGTAGTTTTCTCAATTTCAAAATCAAGCAGTAAACTCATGAGCTCTTGGCCACATGTGTATAAATAAAAATAATCAAACTAAAAAATAGCAAATAACAAGAAATAAAAACTCGAAATAAAACACGTAAAAAAACAACTAAATAGTCATCTAAAGCAAGTAAACAAATGAAATAAGAAATAAATTTAAGAAATTCAACACCATTTTATTCCTAATATCTCATAATTAGGTCCCTGTCAATAGCACCAAAAACTTGTTATAGTCCATATATTAGCAAAATCAATCTTCTAAAATAGATTAATAAAAAGGCGAGCGCAACTTGTCAACAAATAATATAAATAGTAAGTATCTCAAGTATCGTATTCTACAGGGACCGAATACCAAGTCAAATGATGTAAAATTCCTTAAACAATCAAGTTTTGAATGACACAAAATTAAAATTTTAATAATTAATGAAATACTAAGCAAATCACATTCTATCATCGAATTGTGACTAAGACTTTCCAAAGAAATAAATTAGACAAGGCTTTAGATTTTAATGAGTCAATCACTTCTTTTTATATATGGGGAATGATTGAAGACTTACTTCATTTAATCAAAACACTCTAATGGTCACAAAAGCATCTTTTCTCTTTTAACTCAAATTACCTACTTGGTCCATAAGTAACTTGGAATAAAAATCATGAATATAAAAAATCCTAAATTTAAGTTCGTTAAATTTAGGAATCCTTATACAAGAATCTAGGACTTAATCTACTCTTAAATTAAAGTATGTTACCCAATTGATTTTCCAATAATTAAAATCCAAGAGTCAAGAAATTTTAATTATGTAAAGCATAAAGTCAAGTAATCAAACTAAGCTAGGAAAAATAAGAATTCAATCAAACAAAAAATCAATTTCCCTATCTGTTCATAAACCATTTAATCTCCTAACCTCAACCAAAACAAGTTACACACGCATATTCATCGACAAAACATAAGATAAATACATAATAAGCATATTCATTAAATGAAATCTAAGTATGGATTTAATATAAAGAGAAAAGAAAAAATAAGAAAAATTAATAAGAAAATGATCACTTCCTATTAACTTTTGGATGTTTTCTCCATTTGTATGATCCTTTAAGTCCTAAAAACAAAGAAATGGAAGATTGAAACAAAAATAAGAGAAAACTTATCTAGGATGAGTATTGACCTAAAATTCTAATTCTAGCTACTGAAAAGTGACGAAAATAAGTGTTTTTATAGTCCTAAAAATGACTGCTAGGGTTATAATCATCATTTCATTACATCCAAATCTCTAATTTTTTTGTCTAATAAAGATTTCAACAGTGGTTAACATCTACATAAGAGAAGCACCCACTTCAAGGAAAGCCAAGCCAATCTCTTCCCTTGAGTCTCTCCTTTTAAAGACATTACTGAGTCAACAAGACTTTGTATTCTCTCCATCTTAGAAGGTTAGGTCAGAAGGCCAGTTAATTCTATACTCTCTCTATCGAGACTTCAGCTGTGGTTACTCTAGGATTAACGACATTATTAATTAATCCCAAAAATCATTGTTGATCTCTTATTTTGCACTTTTCTTGCTCTTTTTTACTCTAATTCCAATCCAATAGCTCCAATATCATTACAAATCTAAATTTTAGTAAAAGGAACTCTTAAACCATATAATTTATGAAATTAATAGGTAAAAATACTAATTATAATGCCATAAAACCCATGGAATTTACCCATTAACACGAATCATAGAAGATGTGCTATTTAAAGTCAAAAAAATTCATTTTCCTAGTATATTTCTAAGTCTTTGATATGAAGGAAGACAAGGATGTGCCAATCATATTAGGAAGACCATTTATAGACACTACTAAAGTCACAGTGGATGTGCGTAAAGGTAATTTTTTTTTAAACCCCTAAATAAGGAAGTAAACTTTAACATTTTTTACATGGATCATTCTTTCTCTATGATTGGCTCTTGTAAGTTTATTGGAGTATGATCTAATGAGCCTAAGAGATGTGAGGTTCCTTATGAATGTAAAGTGAAGACAAACCCTAAGGAATTGAATTTTGGTGAGACATAAAAGCATTTGATGTAATTTGAGTCCCATATCTCACTAGACATACATGGAAATCCAACTCAAATACATAAAATGAAACTTGTGCGAGTTGGTTTTTTAATAAAATAAATGGGTTTGGCATGTTTGATAATGTTTTAGAATTGTGCTTGAATTAAAAGTGTTGCAAATGTGCTTAATTTGTCATAAACGAAGACATAATTTGTTTTTTTAGTTAAATTGAAAAGTCTTAGTATTCAAAATTACTTTGGGGAAGTTTTAAAATTTGTATAAATTGATTTAAAAGTGAAAGAATTTTTTTTTAGTTGTTAATTCACAAATTATGCTAATTACAAAAACTGGGAACCAAGTTTCTTGATGATTGGTCAACCAACGATTAAAGTTAGGCTAACCAGTTAAGGTTTTTATTTGTTTGGTCTATCAATGATCAACATTGGTTAACCCATGCCTTAAAAATACACATTAGTTGACAAAATAAATGGAGTGGTTGACTAAGGATTGGTTGACCACTCCATGAACACTGGTCGACCAAATGTGCAAAAAAAACAGATAATGGCTAGATTTTTTTGCTATCTAATGACTTTTTCAAACCTTCTAATGACTAGGAAACCTCTCTAATGACATTTTGAGGTTAGGAACTCTATAAATAAGTGTCTTATAGGTTCTAGAATAAGTTTTGATGAGTTTTTATGATGTCCTTAACCTATGTCCACTTTCTAATAACTTATTAGAAATTTCACTATAGAAATAATCTTCTTTAAGGTGAAAACCCTTATCATCTTCTTTAATTGGGTGAATTGGAACCCTTTACAAAATATTCTTCTAAGAGGTGAAGAAGAACTTATAATAATCTTCTTTCCAAGGATGAAGAGTAACCAAACGATCTTGCTTAACTGGGTAAAAATTAATCCTTAACAATCAATCTAATCTCAATAAACAAACCCCAAAGCTCAAGCCCCAACTCCACTTAAGCCAAGCTAGAAAAAAAAATGATACAATCACAATCCTTTATTTGATCAAAATAATGCTTAAAGAGATTAAATTCATGATGAATGCAAGTTTAAGAACTTCACTTTTTCACTCAGGCTTATTCAACTTATAAAACAAATCTAAATTCATTCAACTAAAAAACCATTCATAAAAAACTCTTAAATATTTTTCCATAACAATTAGAACATATATTTATAAGATTCCCAAGCTCAAAGATTCGTTACAGACTCAAACTACCCATTACAAACAATTAAAAAGATGTTATTCTCCACAAACTAGCCAGTATAATGTCTATCATAGACCATAACAATGTCCTTATTCACTACCATTATTGTGTTATATAGACATTGGACCATAATGGTGCCATTTATACTATAATTATAGACTATCATTTAGGTACTAAAAAAAAAATATGAGTACAATGGTGCCATTGAGTCCATAATTATAGGATGCCATTTTGGTGCAAAACAAACATTGATCGACTAATAATGGCTAACCATTCATACCAAAAACCATATTTATCAATTCCAAATGTTTTTAAACACTCAAAACACTTTATTTTCATCAAATACAAATTCAAATAAGTTTCAAATGTTCCTATCGAGAACCCTTAACTGAAATTGAAATATAAAATGTCTTGATTAATCACATAATTTCAAACTTTCATTTCAAACTTAATTCCAAACATCTTTCAAACATTATAAAACTATTCCTTTCACTTTAAACCAATTCATATAAGTTTGAAGACATCCTCAGATTTATTTTAAGCAATAAAATCTTTTAATTAAACATTAAAAAAATATGTCTTGGTTTGTGGAAATTTAAGCACTCTTAAAGTTTTAGAAAAGTTTTCACAAACATTATTCTAATCCAACTTTGATTTAAATATATTTAAACAAACTAAAAAACTTCTCCAAAATACCTTAACACATAAAAAGGATTTTCTTTAAAAGATCAAAACAAGACTCACAATTTACAAAGATAAACCTATTCAATCTTGTTAAACTCCTTAGTCTTGATCTTCCATCACTTTACTTCAATTATCTTCATGTTAATTTTGAGTTCCAATTTTCCTAAAAATAATCTCCTTTAGGCTCTAACATGTATCTTTTTACATATTTTTCATTAATCCATCTTTTCAATACCTCTAAACCAAAGTAACAAATATATTTTATCATCATCAAAAATATTAGTTAGAACCTCTTAAAACTTAATTTTAATATATTTATGTCTAATTTAAAATGATTAATGAAACTAGATATAATAGTGGATATTATAAAGACCTTCGAGATATATAAAAGTAATTGAAAAAATGACATTAAAATTAAAATTTGGTATCTAGAAATACATAATCACGATAGAAATTAACAATAAGTTAGAATGAAAGTTCTAAATGAAAACTATAAATGAAATTCCTCACTTGTTTTTCATGTTAATAGGTGCTACAAAAAATCAAGATGATATTTGGTAGTATAAACATTAACAAAAGCCACACCTAAAAGAATTTGAAGTTCGATGTTAATGAATTACATAATCCAATTTTTGAATTTTCATTTCTTAGTAAGCTTCGATTTTAATTTTTGTTTAAAAGTTTAAATTAGATATATAATTAATATTAATTGTCTATATTATAATAAAAAATTGATAAGATGAATTTTTATATATAATATAATGTTTGGTTTTACTTTTGGTAATGGTTTATAGAATATGAATGATTGTTAGAATAAATTAAAAAGAGAGTCTATAGAGCAAAATAATGTGGCTATATTTGATCTCATTAATGGTTTAAGACGTAAGAAGAGAACTTAAACTACTAATAATTTGTCCAAATAAAATTTTAAGAAAATTTAGATAAATTTTCAAACAAAATTCATCAAAGAGCATATAAATCATATACTTACACTTGAAGAAGAACCACAATAAATTAAGGGTTTTATTAAAGAATTTTTTGAAAATGTTTAAGAAAACCCTAATTATATTAACTCCTTAACCAATGAAATTGATGTTGTGAATGAGTGTTGAAAAATATATTTATGGTAAAATATTATTTTTATTATTAATAAATTATTCATATATATATATATATATTTCAAATATTGTTTATAGTATACACTTTTATTATTATAGGTGCATAAAAGGACCCAAAAATTTAAAATAAAATAATGTAAAGAATACCTAAGCTTGTACTTTATTTGTAGAGACACTACTCTAACTAGTAAATATTTAGTTATTTGTTGTATATACATCCATCAACTAATTCACCATCAAATAATGGATATGAAGAACATAAAATTTTAAGATTGATGAACTTTCTTCATTTATTATAAAATAATATCAAGTATTGTCCCAAACTAGTAAAGTAGCAAGTTCTCTTTCTAAGAAAAATTCCTTTATCAAGGAAAAAATTCAACTCTTATCATTCTATAATGCTATGGCTATAATTAATAATCATTTAAAAAATTGCTTAAAATTTTGATGACAATGTTATCTACCATGGATACGGAAGTTCAAGTTTCATCAACTAATTAAAAAATTAATACAATAAAGGAGATTATAAAGGCCTTACATGATTAGGTGATGAGGATGTACAAGATGGAATAGTAGTACAGGCTTTACATGATTTTACACTTTGTTGGGAGTTTTTGATGGATACATATCATAAAAAAGCTATATTATGGTTTTTTACTCTTTAATTATATTCTTGTATCATTTTTAAATGAATTTTTGTTGATATAAATACATTATATATTATTCTTTAATTTCTAAAAAACACTTAATATTAAGAACTATTTCATAGTTAGAAATTTCTAAATGATATGTTTTATTTAAACTTTTTAACATAAGTTTGACTTGAATTTCTTAAATGTATTTATGATACAAACTTCCTAAATTTAGGTTATGTGCACGATACTAATTTTGTTTAAATATCTTAATGCCTTAATTAATCATTATATATTATTAATGATGATTCTAATGAAAAATGGTTAAGATTGTTTTAAATTAGATCCTAATGAAAAATGGTCAAGATTATTTTATTCTCTCTAATTTTGGAAGAATATAAGTTTTTACACTGACACAAGAAACTATATAGATTCCACTTCACCAAGTCATCATTAGATATTAGGATTTTTAAATAGGAATCTTATATGAGCTCATGAAAAATTAAAAATGAGTTAGACAATTTTTTTTTTCTTGAGTTTCTATGATAAGTTAAAACTCTTAAGAGGCATAAAGTCAACTATCTATGCAATTATGAGAGAATAAGTTACAACATCCTTATGGACTATAGGGCCTATGTAGATAATTAAAATCAATATAATCGCTTTTAGCATTCAACCAAGATAAATTTTAAGTATTTTCATGAAGTCTTATATCATTAACCATCTGGTGAACAGAGACGTTGTTCCACTATCCTTCATTAATAAAACTATTGAAATTCAGTACAATCTAAAATGATTTATATTTTTTAGGTATATTAATTTACTTTATTAATTTTATTGCATTTTTATATTGAGATAATAATTTTAAGACTATAATTTTATGATATAAGATTGCATACGAGTAAAAGATGATACACATTGTAACACATGTACTACAAATAAAATCAAATTCCATAGGAATAAAAAAATTTAGCATGCCTAAAAATATTATGTGTTGCAATTTTCGAAAATAATTATGTGTTGCTCATTTGATATATGCTTCACATATCTAATGGTTGGATTTGTGAATAAATTTTTAAATATTTGTAGAGACATGAACAAATCATTGAATAAATTTTATATCTTGTTGAGTCAAGCTATATCAATATGCCTAAACTTTTTTCATCATTTTAAAGTGAAAGATTTCATAATTGTGAAATATAGGGAATAAAAAGATCTTAAGGTATTATAAGAATCTTTTGATTTCAATCATCTTAAAAATTGTTATTAAAAGATGTTTTGACATTTTAAAAGTAATATTCTTTACATTCTTCTAAATGTTTAATTATGAAGAAGAAACTATACTGTTATTTTCTTTAATGTGTAATATACAATTTTATTAGTATCTATAAACAAAGGGTTTACATTATTTGAAAATAATTTTCATAGCCAAAGAATGTATTACAAAAAATATAAATGAAAGTGTGAATTTTAAGAGAAATATAATATTACTCCACCATAATTATTTAACATATCTCGAGATTAAGATGAAATTATAAAACAAATGTAAAATGGCTATATTAATGAAATTATATAACTTCTTTTGATAGGTGATACTATTATTATATTTTAAAACTGAATCTCTTATACAACTTGTTAGCCCTATGGCACCCAAGAGGGGGGGTGAATTGGGTGTTTAAAAACTTTTGCGGAATTAAGAAACTTTAAA
>JAOXYD010011982.1:0-15096 GCA_028565735.1 Pinacopodium congolense | reverse complement strand
ACTCCACTTTATTACTTGATTCAACCGGTACGTTTGTCGAATGTTGGTCTCGAATTAAATTGTTAAAATGTGCATAAAAGATAGATTAATTTGAGATAATTTTATATGTGACCAACAATAATCAATCAAGCAGCTGCCTAATGTTACCATTGATAGGTACAATGCCCGCGTAGTTGCTCAAGACTTTACTAAACAATTTGGTGTTGACTATGGTAAGGTTCAATCCAGTTGTTAATGTTATAATAATTCACCTAATTCTCTCCTTGGCATATTTTTAAAACTAATTGATTAAACAACTAGATGTTAGTAATGCCTTTCTTCATGGCCATCTTAATAAAGTGGTTTACGTGGCCCAACCTTCGGGATATGTTAATTCCTAACATCTTAATTATGTTTATCATCTTAAGCTATTGTTATATGGCCTTAAACAAGTATTTGGTGCCTAGTTTCAATGCTTTTCCACCTTTTTACATTAACTCATCTTTAAATCCTCTAATGTTGATGTCTCCTTATTTATCTTTACTGATGGACCTTAACCATAATTTTCTTATTTGATATATTAATGACTTAATTTCATAGGTTCTAATAACTCTAAAATCGGTGCCTTTATTTGGTGCTTAATATAGGAATTTCTAGTTTGTGACGTAGGTTGCTTACATTACTTTTTAGGAATTGAGGTTCACCATTTATCATCTGACTTACTTCTCACTCAAAAGAAATACATTGATCTTCTTTAATGTACTGCCATGATAGATTGCAACCCTTGTTCCATATCAATGGTAACTCATCTCGTTCTCTCTAAAGACATTAATGTCCCTATGCAAAATGGTGAGGAGTATCAAAGCATTATTGGTTCTCCGTAATATCTTACCTTGACAATACTAAAAATTTCATATAATTTCAATTGATTTTTTCAATTCCTTCATTATCCCAATGATGCTTACTAGCAAGCAACCAAATGCCTCCTTCATTACTTTAAGGGTATTGTTAATCATGGTCTCTTTCTTTCAAAAGTTAATAATTTTCAGTTACAATATTTCTCAAATAGTGACTAGGGTGGTTGTCTGTATGATCATCACTCTATTATTACTTATAGAATTTTTCTTGGCTCTTTCCTAATTTCTTAAGCAATTAAGAAATATAAAATGGTTTCTCGTTCATCTACTACTGAAATTCTTTAGATAAACTCTTTATTGCATCATCTTATGGTATGACATTTATGGATCTACTGATTTGACTTTATTTTGTTCATGAATAAGTATCTAATGGTTCCATTATTGCCAAGTTTTTCTCTTGTGATGATCAAGTGGTCGATGTGTTTACCAAACTATTAGGTACTCTCACTTTAAAGAAATTTGTGATCAACTTCAGTTGTGGTAGTGCTAATTAGTTTGGAGGGGGTATTGAAACATCAAAATATTCTTGTAATATCTTCCTCATAATCGTGAGATTGGTTAGCATCAAAAAGATTATGCGACATCAAAATATTCTTATAATATCTTCCTTATAATTTTAATATTGTACAGTTGTAAAATAGTATTAGTTTCCTTATTTAAAAGTCAATTAGAATACAAATTTACAATGATTTATTTTTTCCATTTTAATCTATTATACCAAAGGTATGTATTTATTCCTATTCTTTTACTTAATATGATAAGGAAGAATTATTTCTTTATGATAATTAGTTATGATCTTGTTTCATTAGGATGACTGTAACTTCTTTCTTGGGAAAAATGCCGCCACTACCATTTATATAACTATTCCACCTCTGAAAGGTTTCATTTTACTATAATGGTAGGACTATATAGCTTATGAACTCTAAAAGCAACTAGGCGCAGCTTGATCTTGCCAATCAAGGCATCTAAGAAAGCTAATCAATGCATTTTTTGCTTACAAAAGTTCCTATCATTCCTTTCTGTATCTAAATGATCGACTTTAGGTAGTTAAGTGAAGTTATAAGTGTGAGTAAATCTCCTTTGCACTTAGATTTTAATCCACTACACCACTTTACTATGTTTATCTATCTCCCCGAGTTAAACTACTTATTACAAAGTAGTAGTATTCTTTATCACGCAGCTTTAAAGTAAGAACAATTGAAAACTAGGTGATCCACATCTTCATTATTGCGTTTGCATAGCCAACAGATAATAGGGACACCCAAAGGCAAATTGCTCGGTGATACATTTCACTTAAGTTCTCAAAATAAGTATTCATTTATAGGGCAATGTTATTTTCCTATGAACTGTTAATGCTCATTTAATTTTAAAACCAACTCTTATGTAAATGCTGACTAATTACCCACACAAACATCGTGTAATATAGGGATGTTCAAGCACATTTTTTAACGTATAACATAGTTGAAGGGGAAAGGTACCTAATCAATGATTTTTTAGAACTTTTTTTTTCCTAATATGGCTGATCGAAATTACTATTAGTTTATGCCCTTACAACCAATCTGTTAGTTGTAATTATATATATAACATTATAAAATTTTATTCAATAAAAAAATTTATTTTCTATATGTATTTTATCAATTATTTTAATAGTAAAAATATATAATACCTTGAATAGTTATTATGCAATTGAAAACTATTATAAGATACATATTGTATTTTTGTATTATTACTAAAATGTTCTTAAATATAGTTTCATCGAGATAGGGTATTCATGAAGTGGCTAAACTAGTACATATTATATTTCTTTCTTATAAAAAAATTAATTGACCTCAATAGTTAAAGTTTGGTGACATTTAAAGAAAAGTGTAGCTGCTTATTAGAGAATTCGTTCGCTGAACTGAGCTAATTATAAGGATCTCTAATAAAATATTACTTGTATGTCTATAGACTTCCTCATTACGATAGTTGTATAATTTATCTTTAGACTTAAGATTATCAAAGTTATCTCAAATAGTAATTACTATATTTTAATATCACTTATGATCTACTTTTTGGAGTAGCTTAGTTAATAATACTGTGATATAATATGAATTATAAGGAGATAGTTAAGTGAATCAATAAAAGATTCTTCACCCTAAAATAGTTTAGGAGAATGTTCCATTGTTCTTGAATAGTAATGATTTGAGAATTTTTTAGCCAAAATGAAATGAAAATTGAAAAAAAATATTTTCAAATATCAATTATAAATCATTTACTAATTAGCAAGAACGAATATAATTTGATTATATAGAGTAGACACTAATTATATGCTTTATTTCTAATTGGAATATTGGACGACGAAATGATTAAATTATACATTATAACCATGCATGGACAGATTATGTCAAACCACTTTGACATTCTTAATATTTAGGTGATCATGTCATATTGTTAGACATCAATTATAATCTATGATTTTAAATTGTTTAATTAAAGAATTAAAGATAGTTTAAAAAGAGTTTTAATTTATCATAGGAGTTTTAAATTATCTAATTGTAATTATGAATTAGAATTAAATTTTATAATCATTGCCAATTTATTAGGAACCTAATAAAGCAAAGTAAAATTTAATTCAATTAGACTTAATTGTAAAGTTTAAGAAACTTCAACGTCAAATATGAGATATTTGATGATATTATAATTATAATTATACTTAGACTTAATTATGATTTATATTTAATTTTAATATTGAATTTTCTTATATAAGGTTTAAAAAAAATCAAGGGTTGTTAGCACAACTTTTTTCTTCCTCTCAAAATAAGTTTTGAGTTCTCCTTTAGTAAACTTGTAGATGTTGTTAGAAGTCAGACACTTGAATAACTATGATTGACAGTTTCAAAAAGAAATCAAATTCAAAAAGAAAGAAAAAATTACAATTTTTGGAAATATTTGTTACTTTCCCATTTTTTATTCAAGTTAATTGTTTTTTAATGAGATCTAAAAGGAAAACCATAAAATTAATTCTATTGTATCTGCGATTTAATCATGTAGCCCCAAAGGAAAATTGTAAAATTAATTTTACTTTGGCCGCGATTTGATTATGGCTAGTTTTCTAACAATTGCAGCTTACATTCATTAAATGAATAGCCTATTTGTTTTGGGCTATCAGTACTCATACATTTTGGCTAGTTGTATCCTTCAAATGTTGATTTTGTAAACAACAAAGTTGCATAGGTTTCTCCATCCTTCATTATTGTAGTCTTGTCAATCATTGCAGCAAAGTATGCCTGAACATGACATGATTTTGGATGCCTCAACGTGACAGGATTTTGGTTTTGTGTACAAATATATTAAAATTAATTAAATGCTAACACCGTACATTTTTCTTGAAATAGTAGCAACTCTTGCAAACACAAATTTTTTTTTCAAAATGACCAACATTTTCTGGGGCAACATATCCAAATGTTCCTTTTCTGGATTAACTATATTCAAAATTTAATCAATCTAATATAAGACCATCTAAAGGCAAGCACACCTTATTAACAAGTAGTATCAAGGGGTTAGTAAACTAAGTATTGTATTTCACATGAACCAATTTGAAAATACCAAGTCAAATGAAGTTTAATTACTCAAACAATCAAGTTTTGATTAAATAGAAATTAAAAATAAGCAATTAATGAAATATTAAAAATGCAATATATCATTGAATTATGACTAGGACTTTTATAAGAATACAAACTAACTAAGGCTTCAGATTTCAATAGGTTAATCGCTTCCACTAGAGGGTGGTGAAATGATTTAGGACTAACTTAACTGAATCAAAACATTACTAATGACCATAAAAAATATCTTTTCTCTTTAAAACTCAAATTATCTACTTGATTTTAAAAACTTAGAATAAAAAGTTTGAATTAAAAAAACCTAAATCTAAGTTCATTAAATTTAGGAATCCTCACACAAGTCTCTAAAGTTGGTCTACTTTTAGATGTAAGTGTATTACCTAATTAATTTTCCAATAAATAAAAACCACTGATTATAGAATTTCAATTACCTACCACTCTAACTTAAGTGATCAAGCTAAGCTAGATGAAATAAGCACTTAATCAAGGTCAAAATCATCCACTCAATATGTTCTTAACCTATTTAATCTCCTAACCTTGGCTAAAATAATGTACACACACATATTAATCAACCAAACCAAGATAAAGACATATAAATCATATTCAATGAATGAAATAGGAATATGGAGTCAATAAAAATATAAAACAAAAAATAAAAAATTTGTTAATTCCTAGATATTTTTGCTACTTGTATACTCTTACAAGTCCCAATCATGAAACAATACAAGATGGAAAAGAAAATAAGAGAAAATATAGAAGAACCCTAACTATGATGAAGTTTTTGCTCTAATCACTTCCAATCTCCCACAAAATCCATGAAAATATGCATTTATATAGCCCTAAGGGATACCACTAGGGTTTTTGTTATCTAGGGTAAAAAAATAGGATTAGAATCATCATTTCGTCAAGTTAAAATTGTCGATTTTTCCTAGTTATGTAACTTTAATGGAAGTGGAGCTGCTACACAACGACGTTTTTTAACAACCATCATTGTAGTTTCTGTTTTGGGCTTCAACTTTAGTTTATACAAGAGAACAATGGTGTTATTAATAAATCTAACAACCATCGTTACTCTCCCTACTTACACCCCCTCTTGCTCCTTTTTGCTCTTAATTGCTTCATTTCCAATCCATCAGTTCCAAAATCATCATAATCTAAAACTTAACTAAAAGGGCTTATAAATAACATAAATTATGTATTTAATGGGTAAAAAAAATACTAAATATAATACCTTAAAACTTATGTAATCTACCCATTAATAACATCCCCACACTTAAGTTATTGCTTTTCCTCAAGTAACTTACTTAGGTACTTAAAAAAAAGTCATCTAAATACGGTTAAAGGTTAATTAAGCATCTCAACATAGCTCATGCAATTGAATATAGCTACTACTATCTAATTCAAGGTTGATCATGAATTAACACATACGGTCACTATATATAGCAAAATCAGTTCCTTATGCATAATACTAGATATCAAAGAACTCACATAGATCATCAAGAAAGCTTTCCTTAAGGTGATCCAATTAGCTCATTTCCTTTAGCTCATTCATTTAATCATAGAAGATTCTAAACAAGACTACACAACTAATTATTCATATTGATTCACAAGTATTCTCAATTTACTTCATTCCTTTTTCAAACTTTAAGTCAAATCATAAAAATCAACTCTATATATAAAAATGAACACATATACGGTACATGCTATAACTTGCAAAACATATTCACATAATTTATTGATTAAGCATCATAGGCTTGATTAAGAAGTTACTTAGACTTTTAACGTAAACGAGAACATTTGTCATCAACACTCCCGATTACTCTTAAGTCACCTCACATCAATTAACTACTATCACCACTCTTTAACTTCAACATTTTTATTAGTGTAAAGCAAGCAAAGGAAATTGTTGCTCATTTATTCACATGTTTTTTTGAACATAAAATGCATATAAAAAGTCATGTCCACTTATGCATATGCATTTTATGCATAGAGCATCAAAAAGATCATCATGTATTCATTTTCCAAAGTCATAAGGCAAAAAATGTCCTTGTTCATTAATATGCATAACTAGTTACATAGACTTTCAAATTTATTTCAATAATTAAACGCATCGAGCATATCTTAAATTCTAGCCCAAACTCACATAAAAATCCACTTAAAGTTTCTTTAAACTTAGCATTATGGAAAAGGAATCAATTTGAATACGTAATCACAACCATAATTAAGAAATTCCATGATCAAACAAGAATTATTCTATACTAACTATACTAATCACATGCATTATATCAAGGTACATAATTAACATTTAATCAACCTTAGCATGATTTTCCAATGAAATACCTAAATTAGATACTAGAAGACATGCAAAGTAAATTGAGTATCATATTTCATAGGGACAGGCTATCAAGTTCTGATTAAAGAGAATTTAAACTTAAAAAGTTGAACAAATACTAAAAGCCCAATCTATCATGGAATTACTACTAGGACATTTCCAAGAATACAAACTAGATAAGGCTTCAGATTTTAATGAGTTAATTGCTTTTACTAGTGGGTGGTGGAATTATTTAGGACCTATTCAAGACATTAGGATGACCATAGAAATATCTTTTCTCTTTAAACTCAAATTATCTACTTGATTAATAAATAACTTGGAATAAAAGATATGAATTGTAAAAAGCCTAAATATAAATTTGTTAATCTACGAATTCTCAAACAACTCTCTAAAATTGGTCCATTTTTAGATTCAACTTTGCTACCTAATTAATTTTCCAAAAATTAAAAATCATTGATTATGGATTTTCAATTACCTGAAACTCTAACTTAGGTGATTGAGCTAAGTTTGATGAAATAAGCACTTAATTAATGTAAAACTCATCCACCTAATCTTATCATAACTCATTTAATCTCCTAACCTTATCTAAAACAACTTACACACATATATTCATTAATGAAACCTAAGATAAAAACATATAAAGCTTATTTATTGAATGAAATAGGAATATAAAGTCAATACACATATAAAAATAGAAAATATAAAAGTTCAACAAGAAAATGATCACTCCCTGTAGATTTTTGGATATTTGACTACGTGGATGGTCCTACAAGTCCCAATCACAAAACAATGCAAGATGGAAAAGAAAACAATGGAAAATAAAGAAGAACCTTAACTAAGATGAAGTTTTTACTCTAATCACTTCTAATCTCTCACAAAGCCAAGAAAATAAGAATTTATATAGTCCAAAGGGTGGCTACAAGAGTTTTTTTTCGTTTAAGGTAAAAATTTGGATTACAATCGTTAATTGGTCGCGTCAAAATTGTACATTTTTTTATAACTTTGTAACTTCAACAACCGTATAGTTGTTACATAATACTACCCTTTAAAAAATTTAATTCTCTGTTTCAAGCTTCAACGATGACTTATACTAGAGCATAATGGCACTATTAATAATCTTAGCAACTACTGTTGATCTCCTAATCTACACCCCTCTTACTCTATTTGGTCTTAATTTCTTCATTTCCAATCCATAAGCTCCAAAATCATCATAAATATGAAATTTAACAAAAATAGCTTATAATTAACATAATTTATGCATTTTATGGGTAAAAACACCAAGTATAATGCCTTAAAACTTATTTAATTTACCCATTAACAACACCTCAACACTTGAATTATTATATGTTTTTAAGCTACCTAGTTAGGTACTCAAAAGAAAGTTTTCTAGGGATTGATAAAGATTAATCAGGCGTCTCAACATAACTCATGGAATTAAACATAGCTAATACTTTCTAATTCCAGGTTTTTTATGGATTAACACATATGGTCATTATACATATCAAAATCGATTCCTCATGTATAATACTAAATATCAAGAAACTCATATAGATCATCATCCAAAATTTCTTTATGGTGATCTAATAAGCTCATATCTTTTATCTTGCTTATTCAATAATAAAGATTCTCAGAAAAGGCGATACAAACAATTATTCATATCGATTCATAAGGACTCTCATTTTACTTCATGCATTTTTCAAACCTCAACTTGAATAAAAAAATCAATTCCATATATAAAATTAACACACATATGGTACATTCTTTAACTTCCAAACACATTCCCATATTTTATTGATTGAGCATTATAAACTTGGTGAAGAAGTTACTCAGTCTTTTGACGTAAAAGTGAACATTTACCATAAACATTTTTTGTTATTCAACTAAGTCACATCACATCAATTAGCTACTACCACTACTCTTTAGCTTCAGCTTTTTTATTGATACGGTACCTTCAAAGTAAAATTTTGCTCACTTATCCACACATATTTTTTTAACATAAAATGCATATAAGAAGTCACATTCATTTATGCATATGCATTCTATATATAGACTATCATAAAGATCATCAAGTATCTGTTTTCTAACTTGATAAGACAAATCAAATATCCTTGTGTATCAATACTCACAACTAGTTACATAGACTTTCAAATTTGCTTCAACAATTAAAATCATCGTGCATACCATAAATGCAAGCCCAACTTCACTTAAAAATCCACATAAAGCTTCTTTCAATTTAGCATTATAGAACAAGAATCAATTCTACATCGTAATAACAACTACGCTAACCACATGCACCATATCAAAGTATACCAATTAATGTTTAATCTACCTTAGCATGATTTTATAATGAAATATCCAAGTTATCTATAAGAAGACTTGAAAAGTAAACTGAGTATCATATTCTATAGGAACAGACGATCAAGTTCTTATTAAAGAGAATTTAGCATTAAACAATTGACGAAATACTAAAATGTAATCTATCACAGAATTATGACTAATGCTTTTCCAAGAAAATAAACTAGCTATGGCTTCATATTTCAATAGGTTAATCACTTCCATTAAGAGGTTATGGAATGATTGAGGATATCATTTAATAAAGAAATTATTAATTATCATATAAACATCTTTTCTCTTATAAACTCAAATCATCTACTTGATTCATAAATAACTTGGAATAAAAGGCATAAATTACAAAAACCTAAATCTAAGAATCCTCACACAAGTCTCTAAAGTTGGTGTACTTTTAAATTCTAGTATGTTACCTACTGATTTTCCAATACATAAAAACCATTAATTATGAATTTTCAGTTACAACATAATCTAACTTAGGTAATAAAGCTAAGTCAAATGAAATAAGCACTCAAACAAGGTTAAAATCAACATCCAATTTGTTCATAGACCAATTAGTCTCCTAACCTTAGCTAAAACAAGTTACACAAACATATTCATCAATGAAACCTAAATCAAAGACATATAAAGCATATTCATTAAATAAAATAGGAAATGGTGTCAATACAAATAGTAAAACAAAAAATATAAAAGTTGAACAACATGTTGATTACTCCTTGTTAATTTCTAGATATTTTCACTAATTGCACTCTCTTATAAGTCCTAATCGTGAAACAATGCAAGATCAAAAATAAAACATGAAAAAAAAAGAACTCTAACTAAGACAAAAAATTTTCTCTAATCATTTCTAGTCTACCATAAAAGCCACAAAAATAAAAGTTTATCTAGACCCAAGGGTGACTGTTAGGATTTTTTTTTGTTTAGGGTGAAAAAAGTATTTCAATCGTCATTTCATCATGTCAAAATCTTAGATTTTTTCTAACTTTACGACTTAAATAAGGGTGGAGCTATTACATAACAGCGCCATTTAACAACCACCCTTTTACTTTGCTTTGGGCTTCAACGATAGTTTGTAACATAAAACAATGTCACTAGTAATAAACCTAAAAACTATTGCTAATCTCCTTATTTGCATCGCTCTTTCTCCTTGTGCTCCTAATTGCTTCATTTCTAATCCATAAGCTCCAAAATCATTATAAATATAAAAATTAAAAAAGGGCTTATAAGTAATATAATTTACCCATTTAATGGGTAAAAAACTAAATATAATGCCTTAAAACTTATATAATTTACCTATTAATAGCTCTACACTTGAATTGTTACTTGTCTTTAAGCAACCTACTTATGAACTCAAAAGAAAGTCTTCTAAGTATGGTTAAAGGATAATTAGGCATTTCAACATAACTCATACAATTAAATATAACTAGCACTATCTAATTCAAAGTTGCTCATTGATTAATACATATAGTCATTATACATAGCAAAATCGATTCCTTTTGTATAATGCTAAACATATTAAAAAAAACTCACATAGTTCATCATGCAAACTTTCTTTAAGGTTATCCAATTAGCTCATATCCTTCAATTTACTAGCTCATATCCTCCATCAAGTCACATAGTTGATTTTCCGATAACTGATAACCATTGATTATAGATTTTCAATTACCTAACATTCTAACTTAGGTGATCAAGTTAAGTTAGATGAAATAAGTAGTCAATCAAGGTCAAAATTATCCACATATTCTGTTCCTAACCTATTTAATGTCCTAACCTTAGCTAAAATAACTTACATATACGTATTCATCAATGAAACCTAATCTAAAGATATATAAAACGTATTCATTGAATGAAATAGGAGTCTAGAGTCAATACAAATATAAAAATGAAAAATACAAAAGTTTAACAAGAAGATAATTCCTCTCTATTGATGTTTGGATATTTTCACTACTTGTATGCTCCTACAATCCTAATCGCTAAACAATGCAAGAAAAAAATGGAAAATAAACAAGAACCCTATCTAAGATAATGTTTGTGTTCTAGGCACTTCTAATCTCCCACAAAAGCCACACAAATAAGAGTTTATATAGCTCCAAGGATGGTTGCTAGGGTTTTTGTTGTCTAGGGTAAAAAATAAGGTTATGATTATCATTTCATCACTATAAAACTTTTCTAACTCTGTGACTTTAATAGTGATAAAATTATTGCATAACAATGCCGTTTAAAAACCACTATTATACTCCCCTATTTCAGGCTTTAATAATGATTTGTACTATAGAATAATGATGATGGTAATAAACTCAACAATTGCCATTAATCTTATGATCTTCACCCCCTTGCTCTTTTTTCTCCTAATTACTTTATTTCCAATCCATAAGTTTCAAAATCATCATAAATTTGAAACTTAGGGGCTGTTTGAAACTGATTTGGTTTTTGGATTTTCTAAATACAAAAATCTATAAAGAACATCACAGAAAAACAAAACCACACACTAATATAGCATAAAAATCGAGACAGACAATACAAAAATCTATAAAAATGCATAAAACCCAATACAAAAATACAACAACCACAACCAAAAGCTCAATGAAACGGTCTCTTAGAAAAAGTGCTTATAAGTAACGTAATTTGTGCATTTGATGAGTAAAAATACCAAATACAATACCTTAAAACTTATGTAATGTAACCATTGACAACACCCCCACACTTGAATTGTTGCTTGTCTTTAAACAACTTTCTTAGGTACTAAAAAGCAAGTTATATAAGGATGGTTAAAGATTAATTAGTCATCTCAACATAACTTGTACAATTGAATATAACTAATACTGTCTAATTTAAGGTTGTTCAAGTATTAACATATACTATCATTATGCATAGCGAAATCAATTCCTCATGCATAATACTAAATATCAAGAAACTCATATAGATCATCATGTAAACTTTCTTCAGGGTGATCCAATTAGCTCATATCCTTTATCCCACTCATTCAATCATAAAGATTCTTAGAAAAGGCTATGCAACGAATTATTGATATTAATTCACAAGTACTCTTAATTTACTTCATACCTTTTTCAAACTTCAACTCGAATCCCAAAAATCAATATATAAAATGAATACACATAAGGTACATGCTTGAACTTCCTAACATATTCACATATTCTATTAATTGAACATTATAAGCTTGATTGAGAAGTAACTTATTCTTTTGATGTGAAGGTGAATAATTGTCATGAACACCCCTTACTACTCAACTAAGTTACCTCACATCAACTAGCTACTGATCCCACTCTTTAACTGTAATCTTTTTATTGGTGTAAGACCAGTGGAGTGTATTGTTTCTCATTTATTCACACATATTTTTTAGCATAAAATGCACATAAGAAGTCATATTCACCTACGCATATGTATGTTTAATTAGAAAATCGTTTCATTTGACGTCATTTAACTTTGAAAATTTTATGTACATATCTCCTAAACTTTGAAGGAAAATTCATTGTACCCTCTTGTCGCATCACCTGCCATGCCAACATATCTTCCACATCAAATACTATGTCAGCAATTATTAGTTCTACTTTTTTTTTAACGATAAGGGGTTATAGTTAAAATTGCATCAAATTACAAAGGGATCTGGTTTTATTTATAAACCATAAGGGAGTATATGAAAAATCTTAAAACCACAGGGCACGGTGTAATTTAATCTACAATATTTTTTGACATTAAATTATAAATTTAAGATTTAGTGACTGACACTAGCTAATTCATTAGCAAGTGCCTTAGCTTTTTGGAGATACGGTGAAACCATCTTATCATTGTATTTAAGTTCTTGGATTTCTATGTTAAGTTTCAACTATTTAGTATGAGAAACAGATCTAAAAAAAGCACGAGCTAGTGCTTACTAGGCTGAATAAGAAGATTAAAGGCCAATAACATAAGGAAATTCTTTCTTAGTATGAGAGGATGAAATCAAGATAGTAAAAGTTAATTATTTTAGAACAAAATATCAAATTCTGGATTTGGAATAGTAATGTTAGTATTGTATAGAGAGGGTATAACATGGGTTAGAGTGGAGTAAGTGCCATCAATAAGACCCATTAATTTGTGATAGTTGATAAGAGGTATAAACTAAGCTTGGCATGTCAAATAGTTTTTAGGTGTAAGCTTCATTACAAAAGGTTTGATTGGATGAGAATGATGAACACCATGCTAAATAGTTTTTAGGTGTAAGCTTGATTAAAAAGGTTTGATTGGATGGGAATGTTGCCAATTACATGTTCATAAGAGAAGGAAGAGAGGGCACAGTTAGGGGTTTGTTCTTTAATTGGTGAAGAAACAAATGAAGAAGAAGGTGACATATAAATATTACTTCAATGAGATGATACCGTGTAAATAAACAACTCTCTTCATATTAAGTAAAAGAATACAAATAAATATACAGCTTTGGTATAATAGATTAAAATGGAAATAATTAGTCATTGTAAATTAAAATTCTAGTTTACTTCTAAAGAAGGAACCTAATGATAATTCACAACTTTACAATGTTACAATTATGAGGCAGATATTACAGGAATATTTTGATGTTGCACGATCTTTATAATGACACACAATTTTATAATTATAAGAAAGACATTACGAGATTATTTTAATGCCTCAACATCCCCTTCAAACTAATGGGCACTATTGTAGCTGAAGTTGAGCACAAATTTGTCTGAAACAAGAAGTACACAAAGGTTTTGGCAAAGATATAAGTTACCTGATCATCACTAGAGAAAAACTTTATAATAATGGAACCATTAGACATTTGTTCATGAACAAAATAATTGTTGGTCTTGATATGCTTTTTTCGAGCATGGAAGATTGGATTTGAAATCAATAAATAAATCTAACATTTTCATACCATAAGATGATGCAATAAAGATTTGATTTAAAGAATTTCAGTGGCGGCATTGGTAATACCTTTGTATTCACCTCTTTAAATGAGTGAGAAACTGTGTTTTTTTTTTTTTTTGCTTAGTTACTTAAGAAATTAGGGAGGAGTCAAGAAAAATTATAATTGAAAATCATTGATATACAAACAACAACCTTAGTCACTATATAAGAAATATTATAATTGAAACTCATTGATTTTAAAAAGAAAGAGATCATGATTAATAATACCCTTTAAGTAATGAAGGGGATATTTTGCTACTTGCCAGTGAGCATCAATGGAATAATGAAGAAATTAAAAAAGTCGGTTGATAGTATATGAAATTTCTTGTCTTGTTAAGGTAAGATATTGTAGAGAACTAATAATGCTCTAGTACTCCTTGCCATTTTATAAAGGACACTAGTGTTTTTAGAGAGAATAGGATGAGTTACCATTGATATGGAATAAGGGGTTGCAATCTATCATGGTAGTATGTTGAAGAAGAGTGTCAACATATTTCTTTTTAAGTGAGAAGTAAGCTAGTGATATGGATAAAATCTATAGAATTTATACACTTTTTTCAATGTCATTTCATCCCTATTTTGATGTTTAAATGCCTAATTTGTATTCCTTTTTAGTTTACATGTAAAATTGACCTTATAACACAAATACAAGTTAAAAGGGATAAGTTTTAAGTATAATTAGAGTTAAATTAGATCTAGAAAAGGTGTGAAAACAATTGGGAGACTTAGAGCATCATGTTATGATGTTCCATACCAAATTTCAAGGCCATATGACAAGCCATGAAGAGTGGAAAAAGAAAAGAACAAGACAAGCTCAGTTGATTAATAGAATTTGTGCAAGTGAATTTAGTGATGTATTAGATGTATTTTTAAAGATCAGATCATTCTGAAATTTTATGGGGTGTAAGAACATCATGTGAAGAATCTACATTCCAAATAACAAGGCTATTGGAGGCATATAAAAGGAGTTAGAATAGAAAAGGCGAAGATGGGTAGA
>JAOXYD010011961.1:0-15097 GCA_028565735.1 Pinacopodium congolense | reverse complement strand
TAAGAGGAACCTATCGAGGAAAAGGAAGTGTTCTTGGAAGAGGAGGTTGACATACCTCCCAAGGTAAGTAGTGCTTCTTTTGGTATTACTGACTCCATTTTTATTCCTTTTACTCACATGCTAAAGAACGAGGAGGAAGAAGAAGAGAAGAAGGGTAAGGAAGGGAAGCAAGAGGATCAGGAAAGAGAGGAATTGAAGCAGGTTGAATGCTTGAAGGAGTTATGCATGAGCAAGATGATGTTCGACGGTGACAAGCAGGATGATGAGCCTCTACGCTTATTGCTTTTACCATTGTGGAGCCCATCCTAGGAGAAGGACGATGCCCAAAGAGTTAAAGTATGAAGAGCACACAGTTCCACTTCCATGAAGCTATGAGGCATTGTGCTAATTATGAGCCTACTTTGAAGGAAGCTGCTTTAGGCTCATCTTTGAGATTGAGAATGCTTCCTTTCAGTCTCAACCATCCATTCGACAATGGATGACATTAAACATGCCAAGGGTCAAGCTTATGACCTTAACTAAGCACTTGATGGGAGGCACCCCATCTGTATCCCTTCTTTTGTGTGTTTTTCTCTTTTGTACATATCTCTTGATTGTTGCCTTTCCTTGTTTTACTTGCTTTCTTTGGTTTGTTTTATTTATAGGAAGGCAAGAGAGGAAGCTAAGTTTCCTTATTCTTCAAGAAGGAAGCCACATATGGTATCTTCCAAATCTGCGACAATACTTCTATTCCCATCCCTCTTCTGTGTTCTCACTATTCTAAGGAAATTAGGGACAATTTCCATTATAAGTGTGGGGGTGAGACCATTTAAATTTTTTACATTTTTGCACTTGAACTGTGGTGGATGTTGAACCATGCTATTATATCATTGTAGATGGACTTAGAATTAAGTTCTATGCTTAAATTTGGATTAAGCAGCTTGAATGGAAGGTAAATCATATGGATTGATTGAAGTAGTTAGTTGCATAAACTCAGTCAAACATTTCATGCTTTAGTGATGAGGTAATGTATGAAATTTTGAAGGATTTTCATAGAAGTACTTGTGAGGTTTTGAGCTTATATGACTACATTACATAGTCACTTTATCTTCTTTGTTATATGATATGCTCTCTTAGGAAGATTATCTTTAGAACTTTCTCTGAACTTGTTTGATACTACTAGTTGCATGCTTTATGGAAATGATTAAGGCCTTGTTTGATTTGAAACCCTTAACTTAAAGGACCCACCAAGTTAATTTTCTCTTTGCAAACCCCTTCGAACCTTTGACCATGTTTGTTTCTAAATTAATCCCTTACATTGAAACCCAAAACCCTTTAACCCTACCCTATCACAACTTGAATGAAGTACTAAGTAAGCATTTTTTTTTTGGACTTTTGTTCTGTATTGTATTATAAGATGTTTTGATAGGTACTTCTACTCATGTGTTTGTTGATACATGATTATATTGTTTTCTCTTGTCTTTATTGTTTTCCCTTATTTTTAACTTTATTCAAGTCAAAAAAGAAAAAGAAAAAAATAAAAATAAAGGAAAAGAAAAGAAAATAAAGAAAAAAAAAGAATAAAGAAGAATAAGAATAAGAATAAAACATAGTGTCATTAGTTAGTGATGAGTAGCTGTAGTTCATTGTGTTCATTTACTTATCTCAGCATATGTATTTGGTTATCTCTTTTACTTAGTGCTTTTTTACTGGTTATGATTAACCCTTTGGCCTTTTTACGTTGCCCAAACCTAAACCCCATTACAACCAAATAAAAGCCTTTGATTCATGATGGCATGCATTTTATGTAGAGGAATATGGATATATTTGCAAGCTTGTGGTAGTAGAATCTCCTAGAGGGAGTCTTGAGTGAAACATCAACACTCACATACTTGAGTGATTTGAGCAAAAACTACAAGGAAAATCCATCTTAGTTTTAAGCTTGCTTTTGATCAATGGTGTCTTCAATTGACCTTATTTACGTGTATTGATGAAAAGATCATGATATGTGCAGTAGCTTGATGCTTGAGTTTACCAAAGTTTGAAGGATAGCATACACTTTATTTTCTTTGAAAATGAATTGATAGAGTTTCTTGGTTGAGTTTAAATTACTTGAGGACAAGTAATGGTTCAAGTATGAGGGTATTTGATATGATTGAATTTTGCTATATTTTGATATCTTACTCCATTTTAATTTATTCCTATTTTATGTTAAATTGCTCATTTTGTGTTCTTGTTAATTTTATGAGTAGGTTTAATGATGGAATACAAAATTTGAAATAAAGTATTAAGAATTTGAAGCAATTAGAACTATCTTTATTCACACAAAATGGCTTGGAAATTGGATGGCTGATGAAGGGCCAATTGAAGTTAAAATTAACTTAAAGAGGAGGAGCTTAAGCTGTCCAAAAATGCAGAAGTTTTGGAGCCTTTCTCCTTGGATAAAATGACATCAATTGGACCACTTAAGAGTTGTCCATCAAGCTATAATGTAGCAGCTTCTCAACCTCCAAAAATGGTAACATAAGGCTCTTAAAGAGGAGCAAAACGTAGTAGCCAATAAAGGTCTTCCATGCATAAAGAAATGATGCAGCTTGGGGATTAAAACGACTTGGACATGAAGCCTTCATCTACTTGAAACACAACACTTAGAAAGCAAACAAGAAGGCAGCCCTAGGAGCCATATAACAAGACAAGTGGCGGCATAAACAAAAGGGGGGGATAGGAGAATGAAATGAGTGGCGGTTGCACATTATTTTGGAGATGGAGAGGGTTGAAAGCTTTGTGTAGAAAGCCATGCACATAAACTCCTCTCCATGGTCAAAGAATTCAGCTACAATGTGGAGAGTGAAGAGAGCCATGAAGATGACGGCACCAAGCTCCTCTCCATAGTCAAAGACTTTGGTTACAATGAGGAGAGTGGAGAGAGCCATGAAGATGATGGCACCAAGATTCTCCATGGTCAAAGAATTCAACTGCAATTTGTTTCCAAGTTCCTTGTCTTTGCTTTCATATTACTACATGCGGCCTGCTCTTTTTTTTTTCCCTTTCCATTGGCTGAATTTCTTTTCATTTTGTTTACTTTAAGTGTTAACCGAATATTGTTAGCTTTAGTTTTCTTTTTTTTTTTTGCAAATTCCTTGCTTGACTGAATGACTATATTGCTTTGATGTTTATAATTCTAGGTTAATGCTTTTCTTAATGTTTAGTTTAATTTGACGTTGAAAAGTTGAGTTTGAGTAATGAAATACTTCAATTTAAATTTCCAGCTTTCTTTTTTTTAATTTCTTGTCTTTATTCCATTAGTTAACCTTGAGTTTTCATTTAATCTTAATGTCTTTAGTTAATATATGTTTGGTAGTTTAGATTTATGCATTTTTCTTAGGTTTTAATTCATTTAATTCTAGTTTTTATTTAATTTAAAGTTTCTGGAATTTTTGTTTAGAAAGTTAGTTTAAGTTTTGTTTAATTAGGTTTTAGTTAATTAAGTAATAGCTTAGTTAATTAGTGTTTATGTTAATTTAAATGTTGATTTTTGTTTTTCATTTGGTGATTTTAATTTTCTAGCTTTGGTTGTCTTTTAATTAATTATGTTTTGTGCTTATTTAATTTTTGTTTTGCTTAATTTAATTATGTTTAGCTACTTAGTCTTGGGTTGGAAGATATTAAGGGGATTTTAACTTCAAAATTGTGAGAATGCAAAATAAAATTTAATGATTTATGATTTAGGTAAAGGTTGAATTGGAATTCTACATAAATGACATGAATTAGGGATTTATTCATAAGATTGGTCATCTTATGTTTAATTTCTAATTTTATTGCTAGAAATGAACTTATGACACACAATAGTTATAGTGATTTCCATAGGTAGTAATAGACTAATTGAATTTGTCAGTAAACTTAATAAACTTAGCCTAGAATTTTAATTCTGTAAGTTACACAATCCAAGCTTGTGAGATTGTGGCTTAGGCTAGTAGTTACCTATTTTTTTAATGTTATCGTGTCGTTAAATCAAGAGAGCATATTTTAGGTTATCTAGTAGTTAGGGGTAGGTTTTCTATCATATAAGACCTATCTAAAAATTAGAGGCATTGAGGAATTGAGAACTTGTTTGAACCTATAGGCTAGCATCTTAGACTAGTCGCAAGTTATCAATTTCGATGATCAATTATAAGTCTAGAATTCCTGATTTATCTTCCACCCAGATTTCATATTTCTTGTTTATTTGTTTCTGTTTCATTAATTGTCTTTATTGTTTAGTTTTAATGTATTTTCATTCATTGGTTTTGTTTTCTTTTTCATTTTAAGCAATATTAGAGATAGAAATTCACCCTAGCTCCCTGTAGGATCAACCTAACTTGCCCTAGCTACTTAGTTAAGTTAGTTAGTTAAATTTTATTATTTGGTAGCTTACAACGAGCTTACCAGCAACCAAAATACAATAATTTTATCCAACAAAAATCGACCTTAAATCAAGCTCCCTTGAACCTCAACACAAGTTTATGTAACTTAATAAAACCAAATCAAAATCAAGACAAGATAAGGGCTCAAATGCAATCAAGGCAATGCTTATGATTTATATAATCTTTAATGCACATATAAGGCTTAAATCAATCCAATTCATAATCAATGAATAACTCAATTCAAATCTTCTTTATCCTAGGTGAAAAACAACCTAACAAATCTATTTTAAAAGGAAAAGAGCAACTTATAATCTAATTAACATCCAACACAAATTAATTCCCCTAATTATGTAAGCAAATCACACTTTTAATGGTGTTTCTCTAAAGCTTATACAATATAATCCAATTTGAAAATTCTAGAGACAATCAAACAATATGAAAAGCCTCCCCACACCTTGATAGATCATAAACAATCAAAATGATTAATCAGAAATGTGATTAGGACACTAAACAATCTAATTCAATCAATATCAACAAAAGCTGTCACAATATACAGTCTATATGTATTTCGGCCTATAAACAAATGTTTCTAACCACTCAAATGATGCAAATTAAATGATATAAACCTACTGCAACTTTAATCAATCCCTTAGGAATATATCTCAACAATAATAAAAATTTTAAGGTATAAAATAGAATTTTTAACTGAAGAACAAATAATGAACATGAAAATATGTCAAAATATGAAATGTTAAAGTTTTAGCCTTATAAATAAATGATTATAACCTTATAAAATCACAAGCAACAAGTTAGAAAACTTCTTAAAAGATAGATTTATGCAAATTTGAAATAAAAAATTGATATAAATAGCCAAAGATAAGTATGAATGATAGAGCATATGAATCTGGATAGTTTTGAGCAAACTATGAATTAGCTTAAACTGAAAATATAATTGCTAAAAAATAAAACAGAAAATTCCTAGAGATAGTTTTGACATATCTAAATGTTTAGGCTTTCAAAATTTTGAAATAAAGATTAAAAAAACTCTATAATACTTAATTAAATAGAAAAAAAAAATTTTAAAATTTTAGAAATATATTAAAATAGTAAGAATTGTAATTAAAGCAAGAATAGAAAATGTAAAAACAAAAAGTGTAGAAATTGTTTTTGTATATGTATGATTATAAGCTTTAATCAAATGAAATAAGCACCCTAAAATATAAAAACTTGTTCAAAAAAACTCTTAAACACTTTGGAAAATAGAAAATACTAATTTCACATACCCAGAAACATATTAAGATAGCAAAAGTGGTGATTGAAGCAAAAACATAAAGTGCAGAAATAAAAAGTGTATAAACAGTTTTGATATATGTATGAATATAAGCCTATACCTAACAAAATTCGACCTTATAATTTTAAAAAAAGTTCAAGACAACTCTTGAGTATCCAAACAAACTAAGAACAATAATTTTGCTACTCTAAAAAAGAGATTGAAACAAAATAAAACAAGTGAAAGAGAAATGAACCAATGAAGAGCAAGATCTCGACAATTTTGACGTTCTTGAAAATTTTAGCTTGTAAACTTGTTTCTTAAACAGCTAGATCTGTAAAAAGTGTTTGGGAATGTTAAAAATAGAGTTAGGAAGGGGTTAGAGCCATTGGGAGAATATCTAGTCATTTAAGGGATAAAAAGATATAAATACCCCAAAACCCTAAATTTGTCATTAGAGATAGCTTTGAGTAATCTATAAAATTGAGCTTAAAATAACAATATGAGAGCCTAAAAATTGAAAAACAAAACTCTAACATATTCCTAAGACCTTAAGAAAAATGCAAAAAACAAATTTACAATAACAAAAATGGATTTAGGTGCTGATAATTGAAGAACATAGAAGATAATGAAAAACAAATATAGCTTTAAGTAATTTAAATTCTTGGAGCTTAAATCAATGTTTTGAGTGCTTAAAAAATTGAAGTAGGAGCTCTAGTGTACTCTTAAGATCTTAAGCAAAATGTGTATGATGATTTTGAAGTAAGAAAAATATATTTAATCACTGAAAAATTAGATTGAATGACGATAACTTAAATCTAGACAAATTTGAGGTATGTCAAAAAATAAGTTTAAAACAAACAAATTTCAACTCTAAAATTGCAAAAACAAATGACCAAAAAAATTCTTAACTATCCAAAAAACAATTTAACATTAATCAAGACTTTAATCAAGATTTAAAACATAAATCAAGGCTTTTTAATATAAAAAACTTTTAATTGATTCAATTATAAGAATTAGCCTTGATTATAAAAGCTTTTCATTTTTAAACATCTTTAAAACTATTTCAAGCACTTCATAAACCCAAATTCACGTTACAACTATATTAAAATAGATTTAAACACACATAAATAAGCTTAATAAACAATTCAATTCACTTCAAGTAATCAAGAAGCATAGACTAATACAATTCATGACATTACTTCTTGATTATGTAACATTTATCATATATGCCATTCTAATTAAATTCCTTACATGTCAATGCACTAATCAAATTCAGTTAATCACTTAAAAAAACAATTCAAATCCTATATGAAAATGTTGAAACAAATATTATATGCAAATGTGAGAGCCCTTTTCAAGCATTGGTTAAGATTAAGTTTAGGACACTTACATTCTAAGACACGTCTAAACCTATCCAACCTTGATCTTCATGTCTTGATCTTCTTTCATCACTTGATCTTCATTCTTTATCCTTTCATCCATGCTTGAGCTCTTCTACTTTAGGCTCCAACATATGTATTTGCACTTTTATGTCAACCTATCTTTCTAATGCATCAAAACTCAAATATTAGTAACAATAATGTTTTGACATCATCAAAACACATGAATGGAAACTCCTTAATTCAACACTTATTTAAAATGCGTTACTTATTAACATTTTTCTCCATGATTTTAAATGCTTTTTGATTCCTTTGTCTTCTAAACTTCGTGCTTTTAATTTGTATTTGTGTTCCATTATCATATCTATATGAAATTTCAAGAGAACATAAATTAGGCATTTAAACACAAAAAATAGGATTGAAATGATATTAAAAAAGTATATGAAAATTCAATATATTTCAATCCTATCAATATCAATATAAGGAGACCTCAAACAACATGGGTGATTCCAAAACCACTCAAAATTACTCCATCTTCAGTAATTAGAAGAGAACAAAAATCACAAATAGGGAAGTAATTCAAAATTGATATTAATTGTGGGAAGCAACATTGTTGCACCCTATATAAGGCAGTTGTCCATACTAAGATTTTTAAATGAATGGTGAAGGTACAATGTTTTAATTATGGTGAATTTTACTTAGTAGGGCATAAGAGTAAGAGAATTTTCTACCTCTTAGTGAATGAATTAAACAATGACAAAAAAGAACTTGTTTCTTGGGGATTCAAGATTTCTCTCCATGAAATTACTAGAATAAGGAACTCTTAAACTATGCAATTTCAAGCGTTGTAATTGGGAAACTAATATTGGTCCTTATTGATTCATGAAACATGCATAATTTTATAAGAGGTCACTCTACCCTCCAATTAGAATTGTTAATGGTAACAAGCCAGGATTGCAAGTAATTATAGCCAACGGTGAAAGAGTACACAACCTAAATACGAATAAAATTCGAGTCGTTCTTTTCTAATTTGTTTATGCTATCCTAAGGTAAAATAGTTGACTCTGGCCTAGTCCTATAGGACTTCAACTCTTTAATAATGAATATCCACTTAAATGGGAAGCAACTTACTTGGTAGGGAATATTGGTGAAACAACATCCATAGGTTCACTATTACAATATGAAGTGGCACACACATTAACTATGAAAAGACTTTTAGTTTATTTTTCAAATGTATTCTAAGTTCCTAAAGGACTTCCTCCCTTCTAAGCTTATTATTTGTGATCATAGAATCACTTTGATGAAAGGAAACAAACTAGTAGTAATAGGGCTATATAATTTATACATGCAGAAAGATTATAAAGAAAGGCAATGCAGTGAAATGTTAGAGTAAGAGATCATCTAGCCTAGTAGTTCCTCCTTTTATTCTGTCATTTAATTGGTGACAAAGCTTAATGGGACTTGGAGATGTTTTGTAGACTATAAGGAGATTAATAATTAGATTGTTAAGGATAAATTTCATGTCCCAATTGTGGATGACTTCTTGGATGAACTTCATGATGCCTATATTTTAAAAGATTATATCTAAGGTCGAGATACTTTGGAGTTAGAATGGCTTTCGAAGAATTTGAGAAGACTATCGTCCAAACTCATTATGGCCACTTCAATTTTTTAATCATTCCATTTGGTCTCATAGACGCTCCTTCCACATTTCAATCGTTAATGAATGAGGCATTTCAATGCCATTGCTACAAGTACGTTTTAGTATTCTTTGATGAAATTTTTTATTTATAGTAAAACCTATATATAATATATGCATCATCTGAAGACTTTCTTTAAGCTACTTTACCAACACTAGCTATTTCTCAAATTATCTAAGTGTTTCTTTAGAGAGAATCAGGTAATATATATGGGCCATGCCATTGATGGCAAAGGGGTATCAGTGGATAATTTCAAATTTTAAGTCATCAAGGAATGGACCACGCTTAAATTCACTACGGTTTTATGTAACTTGCTTTTTTTGACAAGGTATTATTTCAAATTTATACATAATTATGATGTGATGGTTGTTCCATCAACCAACCTATTGAGAAAATGCCTTTAATTGGGACAATATGACCGAAACAACTTTTGAAATCTTAAGGAATGCATTCTTCACCTCTCCAGTCTTACAATTACCAAACTTTGATCTTGAGTTTTCTATTAAATATAATGAATTTAGAATGGGCACTATCATTATTTTGCAACAACAAAGACATTCAATTGCTTTGTTTAATTAGAAACTAACTAATAGACATTTGAATTCATTGACCTATGAACGAGAATTGATTAGGCTAATTAAAGAAGTCCAATATTAGAGACCATAATTATAGAGAGGATTGTTTATTATCAAAATTGATCACTGTAGCCTAAAATATCTATTGGAATAACAACTTGTCACTTCTTCCTAATAAAATTTGGTTAGCGAGTTATTGGGTTTGGTTTCTAAGTGGAGTACTGTTGTGGAGCTTGAGGATAAGTTTTTAATCTAAGAGAGGAGTAATGTTGTGGATGCTTTTATTGAAAAGAAATATAGTTGTAATCATTAGAAGTAATGAGAATTGTGATTCCACCATTATTAGATATTATCTAAATCATATTAGCTAGATCCTAGAATTTCTATTTTTAATTTTTTATTATTATTTAGGAAGTTTTTTTTTGGTTCCTTATTTAGAAAATGACTACAGTTGGTAGTTTCCTATATAGAGATTCTTACTTTTTTGTAGTTGAAATCCTTACTTATTTAAAGAGAGGATCATACTCAATAAGAACCATCAATATTTTCAGTCAAGAAACTTATAGAGAGTTGGTGATCTATTACAAATCATCATTAAAAGCCTTCAAAATAGGTTCCTTAAAGAATAGGAGAAGTATGGGAAATCATGAAGACTTTCCTGCTAATTAACCTATGTTAAGATCTTATTTACAGATCCTTAATAGTCTATACATGCATGTTTCTATTAATTTTAATGCCAATATAATAGGGCATCATATAGGAAGTCTAAGGTATTATAGTTTGTTTTTGAAAATTATGCATTTAAATATATGGAAATGATTTACATACCAATGAGATCCAATAAGCAAATTGCTATACATGCTTTCTAGATGTTCTTCAAGTGGATGGAGAATTCTCCTCATAAATCTCCCAGTAAGATTCTATCTTATATAGAATTATTATGAATTTCACGCTACATGAATGTTAAATTTCTATGATAATATATCATGTTTTTCAAAGAATGGGATCCTGTTATAATAAAAGGATCAGTACTATACATTAATTCTAAATATTATAATTAAAGTGTTAGGAAAGGCGACAAAGTTCAACACAATAAAATCAATAACAATAACACAATACGGTGGACAAAATGAGACCTTTCTATTTTGAAGGAAACTATAAGGAGTAAATATAAATGTATAAAGTAAATCACATAGGAGAGCATCAAAATTTTAACATGAAAAACCTTCTCAATATGAAAAGTAAAAACCAAAGGACCTGGTTTAAACAATAATCTATTATAAAATTAATAAGCATATTAAATTAAGTTCTCTAACAATCTAAAAACTGATAACAATACATGCTCCCTAATTAGAGTGATAATCAACAAAGTGTATACCAAAACTCATATATACTATGTAGATTATTCTTTGTACCATAATAATTCCTTCTCTGTTCCATAAAAGTTCTTCTCTTATACTGTCGATATTAATTACTTTTCTACACTACATTAAAGAGAGAAAATAACAACAATCACCTCTCCTGTATCGTAACACACCTTCCCCTATACCATGACTTTTCCTCCTCTTATAGTGATGGTTTATCTCCTATACTGTGACTTTAACAATTTTTACAAAAACTCATCTCTCATATCAAATTAAAAAATAATAGCAAATACTCACAAAATATGAAGAAAACAATTACACTAAAAATAATAAGGAAAAAAAAGAGATGTAGTAGCCATACTAATGATATAAGACAGATATAAGACAACCACACATGCCAAATAGAAAGTAATAATAAGAAAAGGAAGAAAAAATGGATGAATACTTCCATACTCATGAACTACACCAAATGCAAATTTAGATCAAGTGGGATGAAGAAGGTGATAGATACCAAACCCACCAAGAGACAAAAACAAACAAAAGAGCAAAGAGAAGAATCTAGATAGTTACAATACAACTCAAAATATAAAGAGTCAAAACTTTTTTATAAAGATTACAACTTCCCACAGGTCGATCAACACTCTTTCAATTGAAGTGGGTTTCACTTGAAAAGGGCCTATAACAATAAGATGATATATGAATTTTTGAAGATATTATATAGTAATTTCTAATTACTGATGTCATTGGTCATTCCCCAATTCAAAATGTCTTATTAATATCAAACAAATTTTCCACCTACTCTTCTAATCTCATTAAGGAGGGTCATTTATTCTGAAGCACACACCCTTGTCACTCTTTTACTAATAAATCTTGCCTCAAGTACTTGCTAGGGTCAACAGCTTTACTTTAGCGGAATCTTTCCCGATTCCTTAATTGTATCCCAAATGCTAGTTTTATTCTTTAACTAGTGATAAGAGAAGGTTATGGACTAAGAATTACCTTTCCTTCCATGCAATCCCCATCAAAAGTTGCCCAATTCCGAGCAAATGTTATCTTTGCCAGGAAGCCGTTAAACACTAGATTACTTAATTCTTTTGGTGTCCCTTCTCCCCAGCCATACAAAAATTATTACTGAGAGAACTTAATCTTAATTGTCACAGCATGAATTGGCTTTCTACAATTGAATGAGTGTCCAACATTTCCTTTGCTAACCTGGAGGACCGGGTAGTCTTTTAGTTTTAGTAGTTTTGATATCGAATTCAACTATCCTTTTTTTTTTTAATTTGGGAAATAAATTCAACTATCTTATGATCGTTTGTCAATATCTTTTTATTTAATTAGTTTTCTCCTTTCTCCTCTTTCTTAATTACTGTTTGGGAGTTTGCGCTTGTTCCTTTAATGAATTATGGCTTCTCATGCTGCTACTTTTAATTAAAAAATAATTTCTCAATAATTTTGTTTGAAGTTAAATTTTTTTAAAGTTAAATTTAAGTGCTTTTTATATAGACCAAAGATGTTAAAAACGAAAAAAATAAAATTTACATTTTGCTTCAAACATTTAAATATTTTATGAAAAATAAATAAGCTTTCCATTTTATTTCTTTACTTGATTGTTTTATCTTTGGAATATACATGCATTTCATAAATCTTTCTTTTACATATTTATCTACTTATTTATTAGTAAATTACAGATAACATGTTTAAAATACTCTTTTTTTCCCAAAAAAAGGACATCATGAACCAAACGAAAAGAATAAGAAGAATAATTTCCAACTGTTTAGTACAAAAAGGGATAGAATTAAAAGATCCAATTAGTCTTTTCTTCACATTTAATTTAGACAAAGTGATTTGGCAGTTTCACAGCTAGGACAATTAACCAATGACATACCTTAAACATTTATATTTAACACATTCAGTAGTGATTTACTGGTGCTTACAGTGGATAACTAATCGGAAATTATTTAACGCATTAATGAAAAACATTAACATGGCAATCACAAGACAAGAAAAATCAAGAGCCAAAAAATAATATAGCACGTTATCTAAAATAAAAACAAAGGACAATGCGATCACCAGTGCTAAAGTAATGAAACAAACAGGAAAGTAGATCAGAGAAACAAAACTGACATCCTTATCAATCGAATCTTTAATATGAAATGAGCAGTTCAGAAGCGGATGGCCAGGACAAAGGACTCCTTCCATGGCAACAATTTGTATGAACATTTCTTGCGTTTTTCTTCAACCAAAGAAACAAATTGAGCAATTCACATGGTGGGTCATTGCATTTCGAGGAAACAACTCCGGCACAAATCTCTTACATAATCACACATGCACAACTTCTTTCATTTCCATTCTCAAGTTCATCATCTGATCCACCCCTTTCACTGTAATTAGATTAGTGCGCATTTCAGTAACGTAGTTATAAGCACAATTTATATGAAACAGAGAAGGCACTAAAAAAGGTTCCAAAAAAAGTTTTCTTGTCACTGATTAAGTGCATGAAATTCCATTCCTTATGACACCCGAAGGACAAACGAAGGCATCGATATACTTGAAAAGAAATGCCTCACTTCTTTTGTATATTTGAATGAAGAAGCCAACAAAGCAAAATAACATCAAAACTGCAGAAAGACGACATAATCCATTAAAAGTAGCTCTTATTGGTGGGACCAAGCAATATATATCCAACGTCAAACTGCAAGGAAATTGACTGGATCAATCCGAGACCATCAGAAGAAAAGGCAGAAAAAAACTCCGAGAAGTTGAAAATCACAAGGCCACAATGCTGGTTTTGTGTTTGAATGACTTGAGTATTCAAATCATGAGGTTCCCAAAAGAAAAAAATGGTGGCAGATATTAGACAGAAATCACCTAGGATTAGATAGATTGAAGATTAGTTGACAAGCAGGTAGAAAACTAAAAGTTTGTTACTAGGGCAACCCCAAATATTCTACCCGAGTCAATCTCAATAGAAGTCTGGTTGACTACATAAAGATTCCTAAGCGCAATGGCAACATGACTCTAGTTCACTGACAAACAGTTAGGAATTACACTTAACTGGAAGATCAAAGATATCATGAAGATAGCCACTAGTGCATCACAACTCAGTATTAGATCATCTAATTAAATAAAATGTTAGAAAAGTCCTCAAGAATCAAATGGGACAGGAAACACAATGAAGAATGAGCTCCATTTTTTTCCCCCTTCTCTCACAATTAGGCACGCAATATGATAAAAGTAAGCTATACGCACATATCTTGTAAAGGATCTTGTAATTTTAATAAAAAAAGAAAGAAGATAGAGAGAATCACCAAGAAACTAACTGAATCTTTTGTACTGCACTACAAGGATGACACAATGTGGACTGCCCCCACCCAATTCAATTGACATCTAAATCACCAAAGCACCAAGGCATTAAGACTCCAGGAAATAAATATATTACTGCATCTAAATCTATCAATCTGATCTCTATAGGTATTCTATCTTTAGGCATGCAAGTATTCTGAAAAACGTTCTACAAATTCAAATTATAGGCACAGGAGACCTTGTTGTCCATTACACACTGCAACTATAGATCCAAATGCACTCTACTTGCTGTTAGAATAAGTCTTTTAGAGTTCTACTTTAAAGTCTTCAACTATTTTAACGAACTCCCTATAGGTCGGCTGGTCAGTCAATCACTTGAGACACTAAAACAAAAAAACATAAATATAATATAAATATAATATGAGCATTTAACCAAAAAGAAAAAATCGTTTTTTAATTTCTCATCACACAATGTTGAGGGGGAGTACACAAAGTCTAAGTTAAACCTCGTTGGCAAAGGCATCTTAATCTAGGGCATGTTTCCATACCTTGGCTCAAATTCCTTGATTTCAGCAAGCTCACTTCCGCAAACATCAGTCCACTGTACTTTTCTTCTCTCTGTATGACCAGTAATGTCATTTCTCTTGTCGCATGGTGCATCATATGGAATAGCAACCTCTTGAGAAACAGGATTGCTACTTTGTGGTTTCTTCAAGCTACTCTTTAATGATACTTTTTGCGCATTGTCGTCTTCAAGATCGATTGAGTTATCCATTCCTTTATTAGCAACAAGAACATCTGGTAACACGTTCTGCTGTTGGCCAGGGCCCACTTTGAGATGAGATGGGGAATCAAGATCTGCAGAAGCGCGACCAAAGCAGACAAAGGAAGCGCATCCATGGGAGAGTCGGTTCTTCACAGAAGCCAGTTGGAGGTCAGGTTCTGGTTCTTGGTCCACCAACTGGTAATGATTCCACGGCGAAACTCTCATGGGCCTGTCTTCATGCTCCTGACCCAAGAGAAGAAGGGTAAGGCCCTTGCTATACCCAGAAGCTGAAGAAGAGAAGAATCCTCCTCCTTCCACTGCCAATAACATCAGTTCTAATCATCTGGTTACC
>JAOXYD010011942.1:0-28658 GCA_028565735.1 Pinacopodium congolense | reverse complement strand
TTGTTTAATTATCTGTAGAAGTTGCATAATTAATTTTATTGCATGTGTTTCATTAAAACACCATAAAAGGTGTGTTTTAGTTATTTAATTTTAAGGATATGATTTTGTTGATTGGTGATTGTGTTTAAGGCTCATTTTTTCCATTAAAATAGTGTTAAAAAGTTACTCCTGACTTGTGTTAAACAAAATTTGAATTGTCTTGATTGTTGAATGCGATTTGGATTTATTTATGCTAGGTAAAAGCATTAGAGAATGCATAAAGCATAAGCATTGCATTGTTTATATTTAAGCCCTTTCTTCAATTGATGTTGATCAGATTTTTAATAAGTTATTTAAGCTTAAATTGAGGCTTGGGTAGCCTAAGTTAAGGGGTTTTTTATGAGAACAAAAATTGTATATTTTGGTTGTGTTTATAAAGGTTACTATTTACTTATTTAAAAAAGATTGAAAGAGTTACTCTTCATCTATTAGAAAATAAGATTGGTTGGGTTCCTCTTTATTCGTATAATCAAGATTATAGTGGGTTCCTTTGACTCTTGTAAATAAGATTATTCTAAGGGTTACTCTTCACCCATTTAAAGTAAATTTGGTTTTCAATGAAATTTTCAACAAATAGTTGGAGAGATAATGTAGTCTATCTTTAGAATAAGTGAACATCTATAACTCTTTATGTTCCTCTCTTCCCTTATCTTTTTATATTTATGTAATTGTGTTTATTTATATTTGATTAAATTTGATTAACTTTGGCACAAGACTATCATATCATTATAATTGAATTTTGGCTTAGTGATTCATATAGTTAATAAGTTGTTTAGTTAGTTTAATTTAGTAAAAAAATTTAAAAAACCTAATTCACCTTCCCCCTCCTTACCCCATCTCCCCTCCTCCCTCCTCGTAGGTGTCATAGGGCTTTTAAATACATATAATGAGGAGATATTAGAAACATGAAAATTAGAAGATGAAATATAATAAAATAAAAAAACACAAAACAAAACAAAAGGGTAAACAAATATAATCTAGAGCCAAGTTTTGGTACCTTCTAAAATAAAATCTAGAAAACACACAAATAATATTGGAATTTCCCTAAGAAAGTTAAATAACATTTATAAAGGAATTGACAGTTGATTATAGTGGATCAAGAATCAAGTTCATAAAGGTGTTTGAATGCTAAAAAGAAAGAATTTTTTGATAAATTAAAAAGTTCAATAAAGAACAAAAGAGAAAAACGAACTTACAACTCTAAAAAACATGCAATTATATCTCTAATTTCACATCTCAAGTATATCTTTATTGTTTAGAAATATCTCCTTTATATAGGGTTACATCAAAAAGTGGACAATACTAATTACAAGTGTAACAAAGATTATTATTCGAATTAAAGTACTAACTAGAAATACTACTTGAATTAGCACTCTGATAGTTCTTATTTAGGTAGGAATCTAATTATTAATTATACTTTGGCTAGTACCATAATGGAATACTTTAATTATGACTCTAGGAATTTTATTTAGACTTGGATTTCTAATTCTATAAAAGATATTCTTTGGGGCTTTTCTTAATCAAAAACTTCTTATAACAAATTCTAAACTAAGTAAGAAACTAATAAACAACTATAAAACTAATTAAAGTTGTTTTAGGCTTTACAATTAAGTAAAGTACAACCCAGTAACAATAAAATAAATTTTAGACTATTAATTAAACATTAATCCATAAAATTATCCCTACTAACATGGGCTTATATGTCCATAATATCTCCACTCATAACTGGAATCATGTTAAATGGTGCTTGGTCTTCATCTTGGTAGAATAAGCCTTCCAACATGGTCTATAACATAATCTTTAAAATTGTCTACATATATGTCTTGAATTAGTTTATTTAAAGCCTTTTTAAATTTCCACTTAAAATTCGATTTGGATAAGTCTAACTTTAAGTCGAACTTTAAAATAAATTGTGTTTAACCTTTCAATATAAATACATCAAATTCTTAGATCCGACTCTTAAAATCACCGTTAAAAAAGAAATTTTATTATTTTATTATTTATATTTTTTTATTGTTTATGCCCTTTAGAGTGAGAAGGAAAAGAAATCAAATCCTTGATTGAAAAAAGAGTTTGTAAAATTAATCAAATAAAGCCAAGTTTAGAAGCCTAAATTAAATTTTATAAAAGATTTTTGTTTTCTGTCTTTTCATTTTCAATCCTAAGTTTAGATCCTTTTGTTTAATGATTAAAGTTTATCACAAACCCAAAGTATAAATCCATAATGATGAAAGACCTCGATCTACCTTTTTCTTCAGAAAAGAAAAACAACCGTCTTTTGTCAAGCCTGATACAAATAAGGAGTTAAGGAGACTTTTTTTTTTTTTTGCTTTTGGTTAGAAAATAATTTTTTTTTCCTTTAGGCCATAAGCCTTTTTCTTTCAATCCTCACCAAGTGCCTTTTAAACTTTCAATCACTAACCTTTAGACTAATCTTTCAAAGAGTTTTTTGCGGCTAAATTCAATTTGGGCCTGCTATACTTTCTATTTTCTCACTCACTGAGTATTAGATGTAAATCTGTCAAATTTCCAGTTATAATAGCTTAGTGTTATCTTTTGCTTTAAATTATTTTACACTTCATAAGGAATGCATTCCACTTTTTCTTGAAAACTACCATCCTTTAATTTTGTCAATAATTTTTTGGGTAAATCAAATGCATTTCTTTCACTTATTATGTCATTATAAATATTTTCAAATTTTCCTTGAAGTCTAAGATCAAATTTTCTTTTTTCATTTCCAAGTAAGTATTTTAAGATATTTTATCTTAAGATCTAGGTAAAATCATAAATTTTTAGACATTTAGTCACCTATTTTAAATTTTATTGCAAATCTTAATTATCATTTTAGGTATTTTATTTTAAATTTTAGATAAAAAAATTAGTAAACATGCAAATATATATTTTATTTCTATTTTTCAGCATGCTTTAAGAATTCACACCCTAATTGCCTTCCACATTTTCTAAACTTTTAAAACATTTTTTAGACCTAGGTAATTAGTTAGTTTAAGTATAAGAGAGTTCTTAATGCCTATTACATTTTACAAATAAGCGTTTAAACTTAATTTTTTAGTTAGAATTCTTAATCTCTTTCTTTTTTTCTTTTCTTTTAGATTTTCCTTATCTTTTCTTGAATTAGAGAGGTGGCAATTCTATTGAATAAATTTAAAATTTGGCACCATTTTTATTAAGGGCATACAAATATTAGTGACAATTTTTCAATTAACGATAGAACTTGTAGGTATTACTATTAAGGTGTGCATTAGATAAATTTTGGGATACCTATAATAATTTAAGCTAGTGACTCAATACATATCAAGTGAAAGACTTGGATCAAATCAACGCTAATCCTAGTATAGTCTTGACCAACCATCACGTCAAGTATCTAAAGTGAGTTAAAGTATCTTAACCTGTGGTTTTAAATTTGGTATCGACCCATAATTAGTGTGAGTCAGTTAAATATTGTGACAGGCTGAAATATCATCCCATGTTGGTAAAATCGGCTCGTATTGATCAGCTTTGGATCAGTTGCGAAATACTAGCCCAAAACTGGGGCTAATATGTAATTTTTAAAAGTTTAGGGATAAATTTTTTTTTTGAAATATCATAAGTATCGATTGATTAATCCTTGAGTATAGGAAAACCAACTAGTAAAGGCCTGTATGTAATTTCAAAAAGTTCAAGGACTGAAGTTTTTTTTTTCAAAATTTGGTAGGTATCAGTCGACTGATGCTTAAGCATTGATAAACTGATGCTGGTTTTTTTTACATCAGTTGATCGATCTTAAGGATAGGTCGACAGATATTACATCTAAATCGAGCCTCATGTTTTTTTTCCTCATTTTCTTCTTCTTCTTTCCCTTCTCTCTTCAATTGACTCCATTATTTTGCTATAAATCCAATTTTTTTTCTAAAAAACCTCATAAATTTGGGTTTAATCTTTCACCCACTACCTTCACCTAACTCCAACAACTTAAAAATATCTCCTAAAATAAAAAATAATCACAAAACACCACATTTTACAGAGACTTACAAGTCATTTTTGGCGAATTTTCAAGCTTCAAATCAGGTAGAAGCCTTAGTATTAACTTAACGTTTCTAAAATTTTGAACTGATATTAGGAAATTTCTTAATATAAGATTTGAGATTTTTCAATTTTGTTATTTTTTATTTAATTAGTTGTTAATTAGTGTTTAATTCATAAAATTTAAGCTTTGTAGAAGTTGAATTTGGTATAAATGCGCACAAATTGAATCAAATTCAAAATTAGGTAGAATTAGGATTTTAAAGTTAACAATTTACAATTTTAGGTAACATTGTATTAAGTTTTATGAAATTGAATGTATATTCATGTAATTAGATGTATAAATGAGCTAATAAAATTATCAATTTCATTTGATTTGATAGAATTTAAATTTTTCCTAATTTTAGAAATATAAAAATAGAGAAATTTTCAATTTTAGGTAAAACTGTATTAAGTTTTATGAAATTGAATGTATATTCATATAATTAGATATTTTAATGAGGTAATAGAATCATCAATTTCATTTGATTTGATAGAATTTAAAATTTTCCAATTTTAAGTTAAGAATTTGAGAATTTTCAATTTTAGGTGAATTGTGTTATACTTCATGAAATTGAATGTATATTTATGTAATTAGATGTTTTACTGAGTTAATATAATCATCAATTTTATTTGATTTGGTGGAATTTAATTGTTTTCCAATTTTAGGTGAAAATTTTAAATTGAAAATTTAATTTTAGGTAAATTTGTGTCATGTTTTATGAAATTAAATGTATGTTTATGTAATTAGATTTGTTAATGAGTTAATAAGATCATCAATTGTATTTGATTTGGTCGAATTTGAATTTTTCTTAATTTTAGGTAAATTTGTATTATGTTTTATGAAATTGAATGTATATTTATGTAATTAGATATATGAATAAGCTAATAGAATCATTAATTGCATTTAATTTAGGAGAATTTAAAATTTTCTAATTTTAGGTGAAATTGTGAAATTAGGAATTTTCAATTTTCGGTGAAATTATATTATGTTTAATGAAATTGGATATATATTCATGTAATTAGATGCATAAATAAGTTAATATAATCATCAATTGTATTTATATAATGACTTATATATGTTTCATCAATTACAATTAGTTTGTTTTGCTTAATGCCTTAATCAATTGTATTGATTTTGACAGGTAAATTGAGTGTAGTTTAGCATCAAGCACTTTTAATAATATTTCAGTCATTTCTAAGAAATTTGACGATCTGGCATGGACTCATGGTATATTAGTTCCTAGTTCGGGTTCGAGGAAGCAGATTATATGTAATTATTATGATAAGACTTTAAAAAATGGAGGAATCACAAGAATGAAGAAGCATTTAGTTGGAATAAAAGATGAAGTGGAGCCTTATAAGAAAGTTCCTTATTATATGAAGTGGAAAAATGAAAACTTTGATTGAGGAGTATCAGATAGAGACAGATAGAAGATCTAGAGTGAGTTTCAGTATTGATAGTATAAGTTCATTTTTCAAAGGTGGTAAAGCTAATGTTGTTAGAGATAATGTTGGTAGATCTATTGTTAGAGGACCTTCTATCCCTTCTATCTAGTAAGAAGAGAGTGGTTCAGGTAGTAATAAGATTAGATAGAAAAAAAAAAGGATGTCATTTATTAGTCAAAGAACATTTTTAGGAGCTCAACCTTTTATGCATGTCACCATGCAAACAAGGAAAGCAGATAATCAAGTAGATATGGATATAGCTAAATGGTGGTATGATATAGGTATGCCATTTAATGCTATTCAATCACATTATTATCATCCTACGGTCGATGTTGTTGCTTATTATGGTATGGGATATAAGGCTTTTTTTATGCATAAATATATAGGTAAAATTCTTGTCAATTTTTTTATTGAGATGAGATATTATTTTGAAGAGAAAAGGATGACTTGGGCTTGTTATGGGTGTGTTATCATGTGCGATGGTTGGACTAGTCAGAATAAGGAGACTTACATTACTTTCTTGGTTTATTCTACCAAAAGAATTATGTTTTTAAAGTCAGTTGATATATTTGGCATGATTAGAAATGATGATTATCTATTTTATCTTTTTGAAGAAATTGTTAATGAGTTTGGGTCTGAGAATATTATTTAGTTCATTACTGACAATAATGGAGATTACAAGTCAGTTGTTAGGAGGTTATAGAATGCGTATATCTCTTTCTATTAGACTCTATGTTTTGCTCATTGTATTGACTTGATGTTGAAAGATTTTAGAGATAGTAGAAATATTTCTGTTATAGTAGAGACTATGTTGAAGGCAAAGAAGGTAATCAGATTTATTTATAATCATATATGGATGTTGAACTTGAGGAGGATGGAGTTTAGTGGTGCAAGGAACTTATGTCGCTTGTAGTTACGAAATTAATGCCACCAACTTTCTAAATATTAAAAAGTTTTGTAGTGATGAAAAAAGAATTGCAATAGATGTTAACTACTGATAGATAAGTAGTTTTTCAGCATGTTAGGTCTAATGTCAGATTGGAGGCTGCTTCCATTATTATTGAGGATATGGAGTTTTGATCCATTTGATAGTTTATGGTTAGAGCTTATGAGCCTTTTATTATAGTGTTTCATTTGGCGAATAGTGATGATAAAATGATGATATGATATTTTTATGATGCTATAGAGAGGGAGAAGGAAGCTATAAAGGCCACTTTGAAGAATATACTTGCACTGTACAACCCTTTTATATTTATCATTCATACCAGATGGGAAAACTAACTATCCGCTCTTTATTTGCTATTGGGGCATTCCTCAATCTAAGCGTCTACTTCTCGTATGATTATAAGAAGAGAGTTAAAGTTAATAGGGTGATGTTAAAGACTATCATGGTTATTATTAGTCATGAGATGATGCAAGACCTATTCAACTCATATATAATAGTGTATATGGAGGCTAATAGTGATTTTGAGATGCCTTTTGCAATACGACAAAGAGAGAAGCTCAATTTATGTATATATTTCTTTTGTTACTTGTTTACAATCAATCATTGCTTTATTTGGTTTATGAGATCCTTTTTTTTATCTTACAGTTTTTTTATGGGACCAGTTTGACAATAATGTTCTAGAATTTCAAATGTTTACAATTTGTATTTTAAATCAGTGTGTGAGTACGACTAGATGTGAAAGGAATTTAAGCATGTTTGAGTTCATCCACTCCAAGAAGATATGCTTTTTTTAAGCATTTGCAAGAGGTATGCTTTTTTTTTGTTGCTTTTTTTGCTATTATTATTATTATTATGTTCAATATTATTTCTAGATAATCTTAACAAATAATTGGAGGAAATTATTTCCAAGTAACACATCTAGTCCACTATCATGGAAATATAAAGGATGACATTTTATCATAAAAGCACCCATAAGAATATGAGGTTGAGAAATACCTTTAGACAGGTGAATCTTATTTTGTGAAATATCTAATCCTATAATAGGAGGTAAATCTTGATGGTATTGAGTAGGAAAACATATTTAGATTTATATATATTTTATAAACAAAAACAAAAAGATGCTAAAGAAAAAGCAAAGTTTTACAAAAGCTTATCATCTGGTGAAGATATGTGGCATCATATGTATTTAAGAAATGATCAGAGAGTGAAAAGATGTCAGCTTAAGGCTTCAGAAACATATAAGTCTTATACGAATCATTATCCTACATGTCCTACTTATGCTTTACCTGAAGGGTATCATGATGTAGATTCTCCAAATTTTATGAAACAATAAATATGTGTTATTGGTGTACAACCTATTCAGATTTATCAGATAAAATTCGTAGTATTAGTCAAGATTTAATAACTTTTCAATATAAAGAAATACAATATACTCAACATCTCTATGAGATTATTTTTGCATGATTATTTAAATCTAGTCAAGATTTGGTTACTAGAGAAAGAGATCAACTCAGAATCAAGATACAAAGCCTCTAAGAGGAATTACAATTTTATCAGATTTCTTAACCAGAAATGGTGCAGACTAGTCCTAAGGACAAAATTATGAAGATATTGATGAAAATGTCAGAAGAAATAGATGTGTGCTCAACACAAACTAAAGATTTGTTGGAAATAACTACATTTCCATTAGTTCATCAAGAGATTGGAAATTCTCTTCATTCAATGGGAAATATTTTCCAGATACATTTAAACAATTATATATATTTGGAGCAATAGCTCATCAGATTATTGTCAAAAGTTCAAATAAGTGAAGTTTCAACTTCATCCCCTTCATCCAGTATTTTTTCTATGTTTCCTCCTTCAACACCAAATAAATTCTTTTCAACACCAGATAAAACCAAAGAAAAACAGATTGCTACACCTTCTTCCCTAAATTTATCCCAAGGATTTGATAAAATGTCTTTAAGACCTGGAACTTCTATTTCTCAAACTACTTCCCAAAAACCAGTACCCTCTATCATAGAGACCCTTACTCATCAATCAATTTCTTCTCTCCAAGAGAGACACCCAGCAATCAAAGCTCATTATGAGTGCATGCGAGATTTATATTCCCTTGAAAGTAAGGAAACACAATATATTGATTTTTCAGGTATATATCGTCGGATAAATTTCCTTCAAGGATCTAACCCTCAACTTATTCGAGATTGGTACGATTTTGATGCAATCAATATTATAAATTTGAAAAATCCCAGATTTCCAGAACTGGCTCTACTGCTAAAATGGATTCAGATTGGAGTACAGGATTTCTATATGAACAATCTTATTATAACTCCTAATGATTTACTAGTTCTCAAGTTTCTGTCCGCATGACCCGATTTCTTTGAGGATGAAAAGTATGATGCTTTTCATTTCATTCAGCTTATGAAAGTTGACTCGATGTCGATCACAGTGGACACTAAGATACGGAAACAGTTTGTGAAATTCTTTGAGAATGATATTCACTACAGACGTGGAATTGGGTTAAAAACCCTACTTGTTGGAATGGAAGCTGCTTATAAACGTGGATTTAGGACTTATGGTAGAAAAAGTCCATTATCCTCCATCATGATTTCATTTGCGAAGCGAACTCCACCTCCTGCAGATAATTACATGCAGTTCAAGATAAGATTACTTGAAACCGGTGAGATCAAATCTCATCTAGATTCCCAAAAGATTTTCTGTCAGATGCACAAACATACAAAAAATATTTGTCCAGCCTGTCATGGTGAAAATGGAAGAAAAAGAAAGGAACAAGATTCTACCTCAGGTGTTAATTTATACAGCGACTCCGATTAAAAGATATGACATAAAGAAAAAGATGTTGTAGGCCATCAAGCCACTATTCAAGATAATGCAGTCTACTGTTACCAAATGCTGTCGGCCATGATTAGATATAAAGAAGATTCGATGTAATCTTTTAATTAATTCAGTTTCAGATCCAGACTTGAAGTCCATAGGAAGGGATTATAAATAAGCCTTAGTTATGTGGTAGAGGCATATCCGAACTATCCCTACTTCTTATATTTCTCTTTCTAGATGTAGATATATTCTCTTATATGAATATATAAGTTTTTATCATATTCTCTCAACGTTTTATATTTTCCTCATCACTGTTTGAAGATTTCTCCGATATGAATAATTAAAGTCTCCTTTCTGCAAGATTGTATACATACTATATACTTCCACATCTTTCACACTTGGATCTACGCCTCGTGTAGAAAACGAACACAGGCTGTGCTGCGGTATTCTGAAGGGACACTAGAGAAGTTACCTGAAGTTTCAGATTGGGGCTGCGACACCTGTTAAAAGTCTCAACGGATACCCGGAATATTTGCGATCAAAATATCTAGGTAAGGAAGCGTGTTGGGCTCATGATAATAAGTATATAATTTGCAGAATCTCTCAACTTAATTCATGGATTCATATTTTAAATATTTTAGAAATGCATTTAATATTCTTGATATTGAAAATGAATCAGATGTGAATGATTTTATAAAATGTTTATACAGAATGCTTGCATGTATGCATACAAACAATCTTCCTCATAATAATGAGAAAATATATAAATCAATATTTTTACATGATATGGTTGATAGTCTTGACAAGATAAGAAGAAAAATGTCAGTGTTTCAAGATTTATCTATATTGCATGATATTAATAATTATGATAATAATCCTCTGAATATACATCCAGATAGAAAAGGATATACTCTTGATAATTCTGATAGTTCAAGTACTAATTCAAATATTTCGCAGACGTTTGTTCAAGATTCGTAAGATCCAAATGACAGATAAGGACCAAAAAAGTGCGAACGAAACTTTTCTACTAAAATCAATTGGTGATAGTTAAGGTGTTACCCGATACTTAAGGACCCACCACGCTTTCGTGGAGCGCAAGGCTTTGCTGTGTGTTACCCACAAGGGGCGAAGCACGTGGTTCATGTTACTCGAACACACAACCTGATGGATTTCCCCAAGCTTTGATACCACTTTTCTATTAAAACCAATTGGTAATAGTTGAGGCGTTACCTGATACTTAAGGACCGATACCCTAGATCACCACACTGGCTAGCGCGAGGAGTAAAGGAAATTAGGGTAGGACGACTAAAAGCTCGTTTGAGCCGGGTGACAACGAGCCAATGATGGCAAGGCGTTTTAAGATATATCTGAAAGGTAAGAGTATCAAAGATAATCTTAACAAATAATTAGAGGAAATTATTACCAAACAACATACAAAACGTAAACAAAGTATTTGAAGCCTATATGTTCTAAGAATAAATCAAGAGAGAAGCAAGAGTGTCTCTTTCTTGTTTCAGATCGTTGATGGTCGAATTCTGTCTCTATAATGGCCCCCTTTTCATCCATCAATATGACCTTGGCAGGATGCCATTGATGGACTAAAATGAGGCACTTTATTTTAATTTTTCTCCAATATTCATCGTCAAGCTCCATCTTGCAAATTAAACATAATAATACATAAATTTAACAATTAAGCACTGAATTAGGGGTTATAATGCAACAAATTAACTACTAAAATTCAATCAGTTTGACTCCTAACAAAATCCAAGAATCCTTACGTAAGTCTCTAAGGTTGGTCTAATTTTACATTCAAGTGTGTTACCTAACTGATTTTTCAATAATTAAAAACCATTGATTATGGATTTTCAATTACTTAAACCATTAACTTAGATGATCAAACTAAGCTAGATGAAATAAGCATTCAATCAAAGTAAAAACCATCCATACAATCTATTCATAACCCATTTAATCTCTTAACTTTAGCTAAGGAAATTTAATCACACACATTTAACAAGCTAAAGTCATAAAAACTATATCTATTAAATGAACTAAAAAGACAGAGTCAATAAAAAGACAAAAATTAAATTGACCTAAAACAAACAAAAAGATGATCACTCCCTCATGATTTATGGGTATTGTCACTCTTTAAATTCTCTAACTTAGGTCCTAATTGCAAAATAATATAATTAGAAAATAAAACTAAGAAAATAAAAATAAAACCTAACTATGATTGATGTTTTATTTGAATTTATTCCCATTTGTCTAAAAAGACATGAAAAATATGTTTAAGTAGTCCCCCTCCTAGTTGTCCTTAAGGTTTAGAGACTTTTTAAGATTGATTTCCTTAAGTTGTCCTTCAAAAATCATAAATACGACATCTAACAGGACTAAAACAATGGTTAATCATTTGCATGACGACGCTGTTTAATACCCGCCATTTTTGTCTATTTCGGGCTTTTATAGTGATGCTTTAAATAATAAGGGTGCCACTAATGATTCCTAGCAACCATCATTGATCTCTTGTTCTGCACTTTTCATACTCCTTTTTGCTACAATTCCAATCCAAAAGCTCCAAGATCATCATACATATGAAATTTAGCGAAAAAAACTCCTAAGTCATATAATTTATACAATTAATGGGTAAAAACACTAAGAATAATGCCTTAAAGCCTATGGAATTTACCCTTTAACAAGTACTCAAATATCGTATCTTAGAAATCTGTTGATCAAAATTTGATTACTAATTTTGGTATTTTAATTCCATTGATTTTTTATTTAGTTTATCGTTGATCAATTCTTAAATGATTTCTACATCCAAATTTTTTTTCCTTCTTTTCATTTTGAGTGATTTACATGTGTTGTGGTGGCCCTCTTGTATGATATTATGTATCTAAGGACATTTCATATAATTTTTTGATGAATTGGGAATAGGATGAGTCGTATTCATTGAAAATTGAAAATGGAACACACATGTGTCAAAGAGAGGAAAATAATTTTCACTTCGCTAGCTTTATATATATAACAAGGTTGAAGTTCATAAGTTGAGCTAGTAGCCATTTGGGATTATGATCTAGTTAAGTAACTGGGAGACTTTATGATAAAATGAATACCTTCATGTAAAAAAGTCTATATGACTTTGTAATCAAGCCAAAAAGCATAATCGAGTTGAGTAACTTGAGGACATTCATGACAAGGTGTTTGCTCTCATGTCAAAAAATAAGATGAATCCTAACAATTGCTCCAAAGTGTACTTTAAGTTATGTTTTACGTGTTTTAAACATACTTGACTATTTTTGCTTAATGTTTTATATGAAACAGCTTAGATGTTTGATATTATGTCTAAGGGTTACCCTTTACTAATAGTATGATTATGTGTGATAACATTGTTTTTATCATGAAGGGATTGTGATATGTGAACTAAATAAAAAACATTGATTGATATTTGTTTTTGTTCAATTAACTTTCAACTCTTGATCAAATTTATTTTGAGAAGATGTACAAGTTGTTTTATGAGGACAAGAAATAGATCAAGTATGAGGATATTTGACAAGTTGTTTTAGGCTTGGTTTTGTGATGATTATCTTGAGTTTATGGGAATAATATATGTGAATTATGTGCATATTGAGTTAAATATTGAAATAAGATGTTCCTTGTCTACTTTCCACTGATTGTCTTTTCATATACTTTTGAAATTGGAAAATATGTGGAATTGATTAGGGGAAGTTAGGACATCTAGTGAGGAAGCCCTACACCACATTTCATGGCCAAAGGACAAGCAAAGAAGAGTTTATAGTAAAAAGAGGAAGAGGAGATGAAAGTTGGAAAAGCTAGCTCAAAAACACAACTTGAGACATAATTGCTCTAGAGAGAACCAAAGGGTAGGACACAAGGTGTATCCTAAGTTATGGTTTTGCTCATCCATACTCGAGTTTTAAAACCTAATTTTGAGATTTTTTCAGAACTTTTTGCTTGTTAAACTTCAAAAGAGTTAAAAAAAAAGGGTAGAATACACGTCTTATGCTATCTTCCAAGTTCATAAGAATGAAATAGGAAGATTTATCTAAAGTCATAAAATTTAAGATCAACATTGGATTTCACATCGAGGATCTTTAGGAGTCAAAGAATTAAACACTGACTAACATTTGCATATCTATTTCTTTCCTTCTTATGATCATTGTTGTGACTTTTATGATGTTTATAAACTAATCTTTTCACAAGATTTAGGGTGTTATGAACTTTAAGATTTAGTATTCATTATTTTCTTGATTTAACATTAAATTTTAAGTTGGATTTTTTTTAATGAATTTAATGACATTGGCTTTTAATTGCTATGCAATTGTAAACATTAATTCCAATGACATGATTGTGTATGTTTAGATTGAGAAGTTGAATGTATGCTTTAGATCAATCTATAAACAATTCATCTTACATAGAGACCTAAAGGTAGGCTTGCATAATATATTTGGATTAAGTGTGAGATTAATCAAAATAATGGATTCCACAGAATGTATTAATGCATTTAATTGATAGACTGAGATAGAGGTAACATTCGCTTAGTTTAGCAAATTGAATAGAATTACATAGCTCAATAGAGAGTGTGATTTAGTTCAGAAAATTGAATAGAATTATATAGCTCAAGAGAGAGTGTTATTTTCCTTAGGGAATTTATGATATAATAAAATATGGAAACATGTTGAATCAAGGTTAAACAATGAATACAATTAAATCCTTGACAGATTAACTAGCTAGATCTTAGCTTCATAACTATTACTAATTCTGATAATTTTTCTGTGGAGTTTACTTTTAATTTATTTGTTTATTTTCCTCAATCAATCAATCAATAATTATTCTATTGAATAGGCTAAATAATATAGATAGTGATTCATTGCTAGTTGTAGTCCCCATAGATTTGACAATCTGTACTCATATTAGATTTAATACTTAGCGACACGTGCACATTCCTTATTGCTTGTTGTGGTATTGTTTATTTGAGATTCTTGAGTTTTTATTTAAAACTTAGGCATATATATAAGCTATTAGCTGACAAATGATGAGGAAGACTTGGAGCCAAGTGGTCGGAGATCCCAAGTTGGATAGCTCTAAGCTTGCTTACATACCTCCTAGCAACTTAGATGGCAGTCAATGTGTAGTACCTCTTATCCAGGTGTTAATGATAGGTGCAACACATTGGAACTAAAGCCTAATAAGGTTCCTCCATGATAAAAGCATAGCCTTACCATATGTGAAGGCTTGGGCAATAGACAATTGGAAGAAATTTGGACTATATAGAGGTGATGTTGAATGATTAACACTTTTTTTTAATTCAAGTACTTATATAAGCATAAATTGAAGAAGGTGGCTGAAGCTAGACCTAGACATGTCTATGGAAAATCTCTCTTCCTTCTCCAATGGAAGCTAGGTATGAAACTTACTGAATTGATAAAAAAAAATATTCCTAGTTATCTACTCATTTATAATATACCTCTTGAATATTGAACAAGCATTGGACTAAGTCACTTGGGCAAGATTCATTGGTAAACGTGCGTTTATGGATGAATATGAAGTCAACCTATAAAGGCTTCAATTTGCTAGAATTTTTGTGGAGATCTTGTGTGATAAAGCTCTTCCCAATTGCATTCCGATTATGAAACTTGGGGAGGATGAGGAGCTAGTGGATCACGCATTAGAGGTCATTTATCCATGGAAACCTTAATTCAAACAATAGAAGGTGTGGAGGCCAACTAGAATAATATTCCAAAGGGGTGATTATGAGGAGCTTATAAGGCCAAGAACTAACCTTAATAATAAATATGATGGCTCCAAAGAGGATTTTATCCAAATATTGGTGCACGGGACAAGGAATACACAGATTAGTAGTTCTTAAGTCATGGTCACTTTAAAGGGTGAGGTAGAGAAATAACCTGCTCTAAAAGATGTTATGGAGGGTGTTAGTAGTAGAAAAGTCATTGATAATGAAGCTCAAGGTGTAGATGATCTAATCTAGTTAACAACTTAAGTATGGAAGAGATTACTACTAAGTCCCATACTAAAACGAAGGTAACTGAATTTGTTTAAGTAACTAGGAGGAGATTGGCTAAGAAAGCAGGGAAAAGTATTTTTCTTCCAGTTAATCATGTCTATCATTTTATGAAATGTTAGGGGCATCAATAGTCTCAATAAACAATGAGTAGCGGCTGACTATTTTGGTAATACCAAACTATGACTGGTTGATCTTTTGGAAACCAAGTTAAAAGTTAGAAACTTTAAACCCCTTCATTTATTAATAAAGTTATAGCATTTTGATAAACCATCAACATCATTGCAATGCTAGGATCATTGTAGCTTTTGACATTTCTTTTTTTTTTCTCATTAAAGGATAGTAAGATGAGCGATCAAATGATTCAATTAAATCTAGCTCTTAACACTAATGGAGAAGAGATATTCATTTCTATTATTTATGTTTCTCTCTTGGATTTTCAAAGGAATATTCTTTAGGAGTTTTTGCAAACTATCGGAACAAGTCTGAGGGTACCTTGGTTAGTTATTGGTGACTTTAATTTTATTTTTAAATTAGAAGAAATAGAGGCAATGGTAAATAAATTTGGAGCTTGTAATTACTTTAGGAGTTGTATTTATAAGATTGGTCTAACTAATCTCAATTTTAAAGGTAGCTTGTATATTTGGTTTAACAAGCAAAGTATCTCAAATATGCCTAGAAGGAAGCTTGATATAATATTGGTGAATGATCTTTGGATGAATAACTTTCAACAAATCAAATCCATGTACAATCAGTCTGTTATATCTTACCATTATCCAATTAAAGTTTATAATCTCTTAAGTGCATTTCCTAGACATGCCCCATTCATGTTGTAACTAAATTATAGAACTTAATGTCACAATTGATTCTTGTATGAAGGAGTAAATTAAGGGATTTAAGCAATATAAGCTAGCTAAGAAGATTTCAAAATAAAATAAGAGTTGAAGGAGCTAATTAGAAGACATCAATTTATTGAAAAGGAAGCCGGCCAGTAGGCTAGAGAGGACTTGAATAAGTGATAAACCTTATTAACTCTTAATCATTAAAAAGCTAACTTGAAGGTAAAGGAGTCAAAATTACTGAATAATTATACCAACCTTCTAGACGTTTCTCATTATTAAGTCAAAAAACTATAACCTTGTGGTTGAAGAATGGTGATTAAAATATAGCCTACTTCTATAGTCGATACTTGAAAAAAAATAAGAATAAAATTGTTAAACTTATTAGTTCTAATAGATAAATATTAAGAGCTCAGGATGACATCAAGAAGGAGGCATGTGATTATTTTCCACGTATACTTGGAAGGTAGCATGTGAGACCTGATCTCAGCTTTCCTTTGACTGCATTCATATCTAGCAACTTGTCTAGTACAAACATAAATTCACTCATAATGTGAGTCATGAAGAGATTTAGTATGTTGTGAAGAATCTTAATCCTAGTAAAGACCCTGGACATGCTGGATTTAATTCCTTATTCTTTTATTCTTTATGTAAATTCTTAAGGGAGTAAAATATTAAAACTGTCCAAGTGTTCTTCCAAATAGGTAGATTATTGAAAGAGCATAATAAGGCATTCCTTTGCCTTGTTTCTAAGTGTCCTAACCCCTTGGAGTTTAAGGACTACAAGCCAATATCATGTTGCAATACCATAAATAAGATAATTTCTAAAATCCTTGCAAATAGACTGAAAGGTGTGATGGATTAACTAATCAATTCATCCCAAGTAGCCTTTATATAAGGAATAAAAATGGTGATAATATTCTTTTGGCACAAGAGATTTTTGGAGACTATAGAAGGAGGAAGGCAGCTAAGAATTGTGCACTCAAAATTTATTTTTAAAGGGCTTATGATACAATTGATTGGTCTTGTATTCATGAGATGATTAATGCATTTGGATTTCCAATTGGGTTTGTCGATTGGTTAATGCTATAATTATAAAAAACTTCCTATGTTATGCTAGTGAATGGAAAACTTTCTTTATGCTTTCAATGGCAGAGGGGTTTAAGGCAAGGGGAGTCCTTATCACCTTATTTTTTCACCCTTTGTATTGAGACATTAACTAGGCTAATCTAATATGGGATTTCTCTAAGAGGCAAATTATATCACGACAGTAAGTGCAAAAAACTCAACCAGTTCAGCCTTGCTTTTATAAATGATTTGATACTATTTTGATGGTCTAAAGAGGACCAGTTAGGATATTTATTAAGTCCCTAAATACATTTGCAAGCCTCTCTAGTTTAGCTATTAGTTTTACCAATAGCTAGCTGATCATTTCCAATTCAGCTAGTGAATTCTTGGATGGGCTTATACATATTACTAATTTTTCCATCTATTCTATTATAATCAAGTAGCTTGGTTTGCCTATTATTTATTCTAAACCTTATACAGTGATTGTGATATTATTTTAAAATGAATTATGACAAAGAAAGGCAATTGGTGTAATAAACATTTCTCTTTGCTTGAAAGAGCTCAACTAGTTATCTTAATCCTATTTAGCATGCATATTTATTGGAATTTTCATCTTATTGTCCCTAAAAAGCTTATTAAAGCCATTTATAAAATTTCATAGAATTATTTATAGAGTGCGGATGTTACCAAACATGTTAGCAACAAGGTTAAATGGTTAGAAATTTGTCTATGTAAAGAGAAAGGAGGTTTCATTGTCCCATCTATTGATCTTACTACTAAGATAAGTTTATCTAAGAGAATATCGAGATTGCATAAGGACCAAGAGTCATTATCATTGAAATGGATGCCTACTTACTTCATAAAGGAACATAATATATGGGAGATCAATCTCAATAGTTCTAATTCTTAAAGGACTAAGCAAATGCTAGGGTAAGAGACAAGCTTAAAGCTGTCATCTTTGACAAGGTTCGCAATAAGGAGAATACTTCTTTTTAGTTTTATAACTAGACCAATTCAGGTCCTCTTCCTTAAATCCGTATTTAAACTCCTTAAGGAGCCATTTGCCTATCCATTCTAAAGTTAGTAAGATCATTTAAGGGTCTTCTTAATTTTTGGACTCAGAATTAATGGATACAATGCAGTCTTTGCTTCTTATCTACAATCTGAATCAATTTATAGAGGATATAGTTTAATAGAAGCTAAATTATTCTGGTTGTTTTTATAAAAAGTCTTGCAAGACTTTATTTAGGGCATACAAGAAAAAGTTAGATAGTACAAGCTAGTTTGATTAAGATATAGAGTCCCCAAGGCAGCTTGCATACTTTGGTTAGCTATTAGATAAAGGTTGATGATATTTAGTAGATACAAAGGAAGCATTAGCTTGAATCCTTCATATAAACTTTATTCTCTTTACTTGGAGACTTTTGATCACCTCTTTTTTCAATGTTCTTATACTCTCAATTATGGCAAGCTCTCTTACATATATTTGTACTTAGTTGCTCAATAGCCACTTGGTTAGATATCATCTCTTAGGTTATTTAAATCTAGAACTTGTCTAAGAATGATTACAAAGTTTTTATAATGAGATTTAGCCTTGTTATTCACTCAATTTGAAATAAGAGGAACTCTAGAATTCATATCAAAAGGAATTGACAAGTTAGAATCTTTATTTTAAAGAATTGTAAATGGATAAAAGAATGGTTAATTGTGGAAAGAGCTAAATTATATTATTCCCTAATGGTACTTAGTAGTAGGAGATCAGTGTAAGCTTCTAGCCATTGATGTACATGGAGTACTCCATGGATTCTCCTTTTACGTTTTGCTAGGCTTTGGCCTTTATTAGTTTAATTCTTTTATATTTTAAAAAAATCTAGAGGATGGACCTTGGCATGTTCAAAATATGCCCTTATTTCTACAACTATGGAATCTAAGTATGCGACTAGATATGACAAGGAGTTATCACATACCAATTTGGATTAATTTTCACAATATTCCTTTTGAATAATTTTCTACTATTAGACTTAGCTATTTAATGTTATATAGGCAAACCATTGTGTATGGATAAGACCAAAACATCTATGAAGAGAGTTGGTTGTGTACATATATGTGTTGAAACTAATTTGAATTAGGAATTGCTAGATACTATTCCAATTATGAGATTAGGTGAAAATGAAACCATGGTAGAGGATGAGATATATCTATTATACTATCACTAATCTATCACATAAAGGAAAAGGATGAAAAAACTGGTAAGATCTTTATAAAGGAAATTATTGTTAGCTTATGAACTTATATAGGTAGAGAGATGGTGATAAAGAAAATAATATGAATGGAAAATCAACCTTTTTGGTAGAGAAGGTCAACAGAAGCATTAAAGTAGAAAGCCTTCCTCAACTTGTCACCACTGTTAGAGATGTAAGGGGATGAAAACTCTTAAAAATTGGTTGAGGATAGTGGTTCAAATCCCAAAGAAGCTAGCAATGACACGTTCAACACACTAGTCAGGAGAGCATCCCTCTCAGCAGTTATATCTATATATAAAATTGTTGTTGAAGCCATTGAACCTAAAAAAAACTAGCAATTTTTTAGGAGTTGTCTCTGCATAAGGGTTGCATATACTAACTCAGGTAAATCTAGACATTCAAAATACTAGCATCATCTCTCCTATAATAGAAGCAGTAGTATGTGCAGAGCATGATAAAATCCATTGTTTTACAAATGTAATTTAAAGAATTTCAAGAAGGAAAACCAAGGTTAAAGGTATTGATGATGTATAAAATATACATGTTTTTGGATACATTTCTTGCTTAATTTTGCACATAATTTGATCATTAAACTCTTTATAATGTGTTTTTATGATATTTTAGGTATTTGGTGCATTCAAGGAATGAAAATCACGAAAGGGCAAGATTGTAATTAATTTAGAATAGTAAAATGATTTTGTTCAAAAATATAACAAGAGAATAGAATCTTAAGTTGAATAAAACTTATTGAACTAAGGAGGTTCCAATCTTAGTTTTGATGATAACAGAAGATCATTATTACTAATGATTTCAGTTTGCATTATGAAAGTCAAAGATAGATTTATTTCAAGATGACTCCATATATAAAACTTGAAGTTTAGAGGGCTAAGATGAAGCTAATGGAAAAAATAGAGTTATGGAAGCTCCAAGACTTTAGTTCGGGTGTCTTGTATATAATTGTAAGTTTTACTAATTATCTAATTGATCTAGGGGCTCAAGTTTGATCATGCCTTGCATATAGTTTTTTAAAAGTGACATATAGTTTCATAACATATTCATTAAATCATTTTTATTATTCATATGGTCTAAAATTATTTTTTAAATCTTGTTTGAAGTCTTATTCAATGCTTGGATAGTTAAAAATTGTTTTAGCCATCTTTTTGGTTTAAGCTCTTTTGTTACCATGTCTCAAATCTATCCACATTTGAATTATCATCATTTAATCTAATTTTTTAGTGCCCAAATAATTTTTTATTGCTTAAAAATTATCATACACATTTTTCCTAGGGTCTGTACTTAAATTTTATTTCATTTTTTAAGCATTTAGAACATTGATTAAACTCTAAAAAGATAAATTACTAAAAGTTTGTCTCCAAAAGCCCTTTCTTTCCTTATTTGGAACTAATTCAAGTGTAACCCTAATTCATCTAAGAAAAAATACGTTCAACCATAAAACAAAACCTAGTGGCCTCCTAGACCTCTTAAGACTCTCAAATCTTTTTTTTTCTTTCTCTCAAAATCAAAATTGATATATCAACTTTTCCAATCTCTCCAAGCTATCTCTTTTTTCCTTGTTTTGATTTTCCCTTATCCCTTTCATATTAAATTTTTTTGATAAATTTGGAATTTTGTATTTTCTGTTATATTAGTGTGTATGATTGTGATTGACCATAGTTTCAAATTTTTGGAGTTGTTATATTGGTTGATTAGAACATAAACTCATAAATATATCAAATATGTTTATGTCTATTGTAATCTATATTAGATATTGATTCTCGACACTTATATCTATTTAAAAAATTCTTATTTTTGATGTTATATTTTATTATAGTTTATAGAGGTTGTTTGATTTTTTAAAGATTATATCTTAGGTGTTAAGTTTGTTCACTTCAGAAGTATTAAATATGTGCATATTTTTATGTCTTAACTTTCAACTTGTTTCTAGGCATCTTAATTAGTTTCTAAAATCCTAGAAAAACTATTTTCTAATTCCTTACTTGTCCTAGAGTTAAATACATTTTTTTTAATTTTGTGAAGGCAATTTGAGTTGGTTTAAAAAATTATTTTTCAGATGCACCTAAACTGTCACTATTTTTCTGTTCTTGTGTTCACTACATATTTTAGTTATCTAAATCAATTTTGGGTGTATAATATTTCTTATTTTTAGTTTTTTTAATGATCTTAGGATTATCTAGGTATTTTTAGTTTGATTTTTGGGAACTTATATCTTCTTTTTATGGTTCCTATTTGCAGATTGCCCAAATTTGTCCAGATTTCGTGTGCTTGCTTTCTTTTAAATATATGAGCATCTAAATCTGATTTTTTTGCTTCCAAATTATAATTTTCTATTTTTTAATTCTTAGGAGTATCATTGAATATTTAATTGAATTTTAAAAGGTTTTTTTATTATTTAAAAGTATTAGTTTTCTTGTCTATCAAATCTGTCTAGATTTAGAATAAGTGAACATTTCATACCATGTTTCATTATTATACAAGTTTTTGTGTACATCAAATCTGCAATATTAAGTTTGTTTAAGCTTTCATTTGTGTGATTGATCATTCATTCAATCAATGAAAGTATTAGAGCCCTTAGTTTGATTATGCCTTAAGTGAAATACATTCGTACGTGTCTTTAGTTACTAAAAAAAGGGGGCATTTACAGTATTGAGTTAGTTAAGTGTGTCAAGGCTTCTCTTTGCCATATAAAGATTAAGGTTACTCTTCATCTTTCACAAGAAGTTTGGAAAGGCTCCTTTTTTCCTCAAAAGATTAGATAGGTAAGGCTCTTCTTTGCCTAGAAAAAAATTGTTGTGTAGAGGTTACTCTTTGCCTAAAAAAAGATTGGTTGTAAAGTCTACTCTTTTCCTAGAAAAAGATTGTAATTGTTTTTACTTTAGCTAGTAAATAACATTATCTAACAAGTAATTGGAGAGGAGATGTAGCCTATCTTTCGGGTAGGTGAACTTCTTTAACAAACTGTGTCTTGTCCTCTCTTCCCTTCTCTTCTTATTCATCATATTGTGTGTTATTGTTTTAGCATTCACGCTTGAATATCTCATTAAATAAAATTGGATGGGTGTTAAGTTTTAGTTTGGCAAGAAAGTTTTTTTTAATACTCAATTACCCCCATTTTGAGTTCCTTTATGGCTTACAAAACTATAAAGTTATAAAGTACTCTCTTATCTTTTAAACAAATAAGGAATCAAGTTGTTTTGAGTCATTTATGTCAAGTTATGGTTCTTAGAAGTTGAAAATTATATGTAGGTTAACTAAACAATTTAAGTAGTAAAATATTTTACTTTGAAACTATAGAAAGAAGAAATAATTTTAAGTTGTCAAAAACTACCAAGTTTTTGAAGACCCTTTTCCTTTATAAAGAATTAATAATCAGGCCATTTGGAATTCTATAACTTAATTTATGACTTTTGGAAATTGAATGTCATGTGTTAGTCATGGGGTGGTCCTTAAATGTGGTGGAATGAAGAATATTCTCGATATTTCACTAATTTTCATGTGCCAACTCATTAGTCTAAGGTTTCCAATCCTAGAAATGCTCAAGCACTATAAATAGAACATGAAGAAGTCATTTTTAGGTGGTTGGAAAGGCCTAGAAGAGCTTGGAGGCTCATTTCCGACATATTTTCTAGCGCCTCCTTTCTTACTTTCTACTGACATCCAATAAATATTTTGATAGTCTAGGGGTTTAAGATACCAAGATTTATGGGAAAAAGCTTCAAGCACATAAAAATGAGCCTTAGTGGCTTTGGATAAGAGAAAGAACTAGGGAGAAGAGCTGTCATTTCAATGGGCTTGTTCTACCTTTACTTCATTTTTCTCCATAGTCGATTTTCATTGTTCCTTTTCATTTTTTTTGAGTTTATTAATGTTTTAAGGTAAATAAGAAGCTATAAGCCACTGGCTAGGAGAAAGAAGTCCAGATAACATCTTAATTCATTTTTCTCTATAGTCGATTTTCATTATTTCTTATATCTATTGTTAATTTTTTTGTTATTTAATGTGTTAAGAAGCTCCATGTTCCCCACTACTAGCACCTTGTCCTTTACCTTTACCAGCTCCTCTATCACTATCTTCAACATTATTGACCTTGAGTAAAACCTCCAGTTATGGCCCTTGTATCTCTAAAAAAAGGACAATCTCTCTTAAAATGTCCTCTTCCTCCGTATATATAGCATACCCTATCATCTCAACTGCGTCCCCAACATGGTCTTGAATGATACCTCTCATAAGTTTGACAACTACGACCTTAATTACATCTCCTACCAAAAGATCTCCCTGTACTCTGATTTGGTCCTTTATCAGACCCAATAAATGGCGAGCCAAAAGTAATGTAACTCCCCGTCCCTCTTTTGAAATCCTCAAATTTGCTAAAGATGAAATTAGAACTTCCTCCTCTAAATACTAAACCTTCCCTCTAATAATTGTTTCTTCCAGTATAACCTGAATAGCTTGATTTCCTCTTAGTAGGCTAACCTAAATCTCCTCTATAGTCAGCTTGTTTTCTCTTCATCTTCTGCATCCTTTTCTCTTTGTTTAAATCTTCCTCAACTCTAAGTGTAATATCTAACAACCTTTTGAAATCTTTGGTTGTTAGGCCAAGCCCTAATATCATCTTTGTATGCAATCCCTACTTGAAATGATAACAAAGGTTCCTAGGTGTTACTATAGCCTTAAGGTGCATATCTTGACAATGTACCAAACCGCACCTCATAATCAACAATAGACACGTCCTTAGTTTGCTTTAAATTCATAAATTTCATTCTCTTTCGATCTCGGTATATCAATGGCTGGTATTTGTCATTAAATTCTCTTTAGAACTCATCCCAAGTCACTAATTCTAGCTCAAATGACCTCCAAATTAATCATCACCAAATCATTGTAGGCCTCTGTAATAAAGATGTGATGTACTATAGGCAATTCTCTAAACTGTATTTCAATCTATCCAAAATCTCCTCATCTTGTTCCCACCATATTTCTGCCTCCTTTGGATTGGTGGTACTTTTAAATCCTATAACCCCCAATTTCTTGAAAGTTTCAAAGTTACGGTCAATCTCAAGCATTGTTGGAGCTGGTGGTGGTGGTGATGCTTAAATTTGTGCAGCAGTCTGCATCTGCACCTAGGTTTGGAATTGGGCTTGGGCCTGAGTTTGCTCTTAAACCTAAACCTATAATACCGCCTAAATAATCTACATGTATTGGTGTGGTATCTCAGTTATAGGAGGCACACCAGCTAGCATAGGCGGTTCTATCCCTACTCCAATAGGACGCTAATATGCTTTTACTTGAAATTGATTTGTCCCAACACCTGCCTACTTTAGTGCATTTAGGACACGTATAGAGTTAACGGACTCTTTCCTATGTGTCTATTGGCTAGTAGTCGTACTATTGGATGGCATCTTATAATATAAATGACTTCATAATTAGTATACCTCCTCACCTTAGGAGCGTAGACCTACTCTGAAACCACTTAATATCTATTGGCCAGCAGTCGCATTATTGCATGCAATCCTACATTATAAATGACTTTATGATTAGTATACCTCCTCACCTTAGGAGTGTAGACCTACTCTGATACCACTTAATGTAAGGCTCTTACATGCTTCAAAACTCTATTCTCAATTCATAATAATTCGTAAATTTCAACAACCCCAATTCCTTAAATCAATTCCCAAATTTCAACACAAATCCTAAATAAACAATTCAACCACAATTCAATCTAAACGTTCATTATCATAAATCTAATAAATAGAAAGAAGTTAAATTGAAGCAAAAGGGAAGTAATTGTTAATAAAAATCACAACTCCTAAAGTTAATAAATCCAATATTCTTTTAAAACATATAAATAGTTTCTACTTGATCAAAAATGAATTAATTGTCAAATAACAATAGGAATCTAACTAAAAATTGTTCTTGTGACTCTTACGACAAGCTTTCACACCTAAACTATCTACTAATATGCAACTTGAAATCTAAAAATCTCCAAAACATATTAAATATCCCTTGAAAAATTCAATGGGCAAGGAATGAGCTGCCAACTTAATAAGCGGAACTAGATTATACTCGTTATGTAGCATATAACACATACAGATATAAAATAATATATATATACATAATTACATTGCATCGCATCACAAATTCATATTATAATTTACATCTATTTATATTTATTTATTATTCTTAATCTATTCCTTCATTTCCTAATTTTCTATTTAAAATTTCTCAATCTTTTAAGGCCTTTCTTAAGCTAGTAAACTTATATCCAATGGTCTACTGGCAAATACATCACACATGACACTTCTTACTCCCGGAAATATCTTAAGCATTCCCACTTTTAGAATACTGAGTCTCATCAAATAAGTCATATAGGAAATTTTCTACTTTTGGAAGTATCCTGGATATCCTCACTCTTGGAATACCACTATAAATCACTAAGGATATTCCCACTCTTGTAATACCTTGGCATGTGCCTAATAATCAATCTCAATCAAAACCACTAAATATCAAAACTATCGAATATAATCTACTTAGGCAAGCCACTAACTAGGATCTCTTTATAGCCTCTTAATCTTCCATAATTTAAGATCAATTCATCACACGTGGCATTTCTTCATCGCGATCGAAAATCTACCCCCACCATTCTTGAAGATATCAAGACCAAGATTGATATCCATAGTTGTATGTTGACCGTTGAGTTCGATAGCAAGGTTATTAGATTCATCATCTTTTATTTGATGCGATATCCTGCAAACTATGAGTCAATCCCAAGGTTAGATATTATTGACTCTTTAGTAAAACTATTTTCTTTTCTTTCTTTAAGTGATCTTTTAGAAGTGGCCTTAGTAATTCTGATGGAGAAAGAAACATATGATCACTTAAAGAACAAGTTTGAGTTAGGAGAGGAGATGAAGGAAGCCAACACTGCCTTAGAGACACTTTGTCAACATTTTGGAAAGTATGCAGCTTAATTTTTAGAGTTGCATGTTTGTACTAATTTATTATTATCTCATATTGTGTAGCCCTGGACGTAGAGTAGAAACCATTACTAGATCATCTCAAGTATGTGTATTTAGGAGACAACAACACTTTATTGAAATAATAGCATCTCATTTTTGTACAGGAAGAGAAGTTTATTAAAGTATTGAGAAAGTACAAGACAATGTTGGTATGAACAGTGGTGCATTTCAAGGGAATTAGCCCTTATTTGTGCATGCATAAGGTTTCTTAGAAAAGGGTGCTACATTTTCAAACAAGTGTAAAGTCAAATTTAACCTATCGATGATGGAAGTGATGAAGAAGGAGGTGTTGAAACTTTTAGATATGTATGTCATTTACCCCATCTCAGATAGCAAGTGGGATAGTATTCTTTAAGTAGTTCCAAAAAAGTCTGGAATCAATGTGGTCGAGAATGAGAGTGGAGAGATGATGCCTACTCATGTGCAGAACGGATGGAGAGTTTATATGGATTATTGCAAGCTCAACTTCATGAGTAGAAAGGATCATTTTTTTATTACCATTTATTGATGAAATGTTGGAATGTCTAGCTAGTCATGCTTACTATTATTTTCCTTATGGTTATTTCGGTTATATCCAAGTGGCCATGACTCTAGAGAACTAGGAGATGACGACATTTACATGCCCCCATTGCTTTTTAAAGATGTATGGTAACTATCTTTTCATATTACTTAGAGAAAATCATAAAAGTTCCAATAGATGATTTTACCATTTAAAAGTCTGGATTATCTCATCTTAGTGCTTAAAAGATGCTTAGAAGTTAACCATGTTCTCGATTCAGAAAAATGTCATTTTATGGTCCAATAAGGTATAGTTCTAGGTCATGTTATTTTGTAAAAATGAATTAAAGTAGATAAAGCTAAAATAAATTTTTTGCATTTTTTACCTTATCCTACTTCTGTGTAGGAAGTATGCTCTTTTCTTAACTAAGTAGGATTCTATTGCAAGTTTATCCAATGATTTTCAAAGATTGCACAAAGTGTTGGCTACTTTAAAAAGATTAAGATTTCGTTTTTAATGAGGAATGTAATAGGGCATTTAACCTTTTGAAGGAGAAGTTAGTCACTGTACCTATCTACAACCTCTTGACTAGGATCTACCTTTTGATCTTATGTGTGATACCTCTAATCATTCCATAGAAGCAATTTGTAGTCAATGAGTGGGGAGGACTCCACACATTATCTACTATGCCTTTAAGACCTTGAATGATACTCAAGCTAACTATACAAAAATGAAAAATTTTTCATATTATAATTTTTGCTTTATATAAGTTTAAATATTATTTATTAGGTACTGAAATTATTGTTTATTCGGATCATATGCACTTAAAATAACTTTTCTGGAAATAACTTCAATCTCGAATTATACACTAAGAACTTATCACCAACTTTGAAGTCTCTTTAAATAATATGCTTGTCATGCCATCTTCTGGTTCTTTCCTTATACAATTTAGAGTTATCTTAAGCTTCAAAACGAAACTTATCTAACTCATTCAATTGCAAAAGCCTTTCCTTTCCATCCTTCCTTGAATCAAAATTCAGAAAATGAATAGCCTAATAGGCTCGATATTCTAATTCAACCGGCAGATGATAAGCCTTACCATATACTAACTTGTAAGGAGACATGCCAATGGGTGTCTTAAATGTAGCTCAATATGCCTAAAGTGCATCATCAAACTTCATTGACCAATCTTTCCTTGAAGAACCAATGGTTTTTTCCAAAATTCTCTTTATCTCTCTATTTGATTGCTCCACTTGACAGCTAGTTTGAGGATGGTAAGGTGTAGCAACCTTATGGGTAACACCATACTTGAATAGAAGGGATTCAAATTGCTTGTTACAAAAATGCATTCCCCCATCACTTATAATGGCTCTAGGTGTCCCAAACAAAGTGAATATTTTTTTTCAGAAATCGAAATACACCTTCTGCATCATTGGTTGGAAGTGCAACTGCTTCAACCCATTTACTTATATAATCAATAGCCACTAAAATGTATTGGTTGGAGAATGATGAAGGGAATGGACCCATGAAATCGATACCCCAAACATCAAAGATTTCACAAACCAAAATTTTGGTTAGTGGCATCTCATGTCTCCTTGAAATGTTGCCAA
>JAOXYD010011931.1:0-15099 GCA_028565735.1 Pinacopodium congolense | reverse complement strand
AAAAAAAAATTGTCAAAAGGGTTATACTTAAGCTTGTGGAAAAGTACAGGGTTATCCTTAAACAAAAAAGGAGGTTGTAAGTGAAATTTATATTTGCATTGTTTATTTCATATTTAATAAAGTGCAAGTTCTTTTTCATTCTAATTGTTTCATATTTATTTTAGCTTTTGCAATTTTTTTATTGTATTGTTTTTGTATGTTTCTTGATTGAATATTTTTAGAACTTAATTCACTCCCCTCTTAGGTATTATTTAGGATTAACAATTAGTATCAAAGCGTAGGTCTCACATAGAACTTTAATTCCAAAAATTAGTGAGGAAAGATCAAATGGCACACTTCATAAATTTGGTAAATTCGTCATATAGCTTAGATGAACATAATCCAAACATAACACCTTTTTTAAATGGTAATAATTACATGTATTGAAAGAATAAGATGAGGTGTTACTTAATAATAGAAATACTGATTTATAGATGACGGTAACTCAACCATTTTATATCCCTACCAAACTCATAGGTAATGAGGTTGTTTTAAAGAAAGAAAATGAATGGAATATAGAAGAAAAAAGGTCTATTTCTTTGAACTATAAGGGCGTACATATTTTGTATTGTGATATAAGTATGGAAGAGTACAATAGAATTTCAATGTGTGAAACTGTATATGATATATGACATACCATAGAAATCACTCATGAAGGTACAATTCAAGTCAAGGAGAATCAAATTAGCATACTTACTCATGACTATGAAATGTTTAGAATGATGCATGATAAAACGATTTCCATTATGTAAGCATGATTTAACAATATTATAAGTGCAATAAAAGGTCTAGGTAAGACCTACTCTAATGTTGAGTTTGGTAGAAAAATCTTGATGTCACTACTAAAGGCATGGGGAAATGAAAGTAACTGCGATACAAGAGGCTAAGGATCTCAACACACTTCCCATCGACGAGCGTATTAGGTCACTATTGATGTATGAAATGACGATGAAAAATATCCAAGAAGAACAAGAGACATCAAAGAAGAAAAATGTGGCTTTCAAGGCATCTAAAAGAAAAGAAAGTGGCAATGAAGAATCATCGCTTGAGAGAGAAAATAAGGAACTCGTATTTATCACGGGAAGACTAAAGAAGTTCATGAGAAATGCCTCAACACATCGAAAAGGTACGCCATTTTCTAAAATAAAATTTCTAACGTAACATGTTATGAATGTGATGAAAAAGGACGCTTAAAATCACAATGCCCTTAACTACAAGAAGAAACAGAAAAAGAAGAGAAGAAAGAAAAGAAGGAATTAGAGAAAAAGATAAATCGAAGAAAAAGAAAGCATTGAAAGTCACGTGGTCCAAATCTAGCAATTTTGAAAAAGAAGAAGTGGCCAACATGTATTTTATGGCACATAATGAGGTATGTTCTTCTCCTAATGAAGATAAATATGATTATTCTTGTGATGAAGTGTTAGAACATATAAACCAAGAAAAATAAGGAATTGCATGACAAAAATAAAAGTTTGTTAGATGAGTTAGATGCATGCAAAACAGAAAATGAGAACCTTAGAAAAGACATAAGTTTAATCAACAAGGGCAATGATGAACTTGTTAACGAAAATAGATCCTTAAAGAAAGAAATTGAGTCCCTTCGAGATTCTCTAGAAAAATTTAACAAAGGAAAAGGAAAACTAGAGACATTTCTAAGTATTCAGAAATACAGAAATGACAAACATGGTTTAGGATACAACAATGAATCATCTATTAGTAAACCTTATTCTAGACATTATGCATTCCTATACACTCAAAAGTCTAAAAAATTCTTTCAAAGGCAAATGAATTATAGAAAATCATATGTACAACTTAGACAACATTTTCATAAAGTAATATATTTAGACTAAGAAACTATACTCCTATATTTTGTTTATATTGTGAAAGGCAGGACATATTTCTTATTTTTGTTTTAATCTTCTGAACAATTTCTCTAAAGGCTACAAAGACTACAATTTTCAGAAGACAAAAATAATGTAGATTCCAAAAATTAGATAGTTTTTCTAAAATTTTATGTTCTATTTTTTATTTGACTTACCAAAGTTTGTTTTTCCGTCCTTACAGGTTTGGTCGACCAAACGACTGACATTAGCTGACCTAAGATTGTTCGGTTGACTAATAGATCAAAATTTATGTGTTCGATCGACTGATGTATTGGTTCGATTGACCAATAGGTTAAAAAAATTTCTCATTAATTCATAAATTGACTTGTGTTTTAATTGCAAATGTTAAACATTTAGCCATATGTTTAAAGAACTTGTGATAAATTGTTAACTTTTGCTTGTAATCTTGTCTGTACAGTTGTATTCAAGTTTACAGTTTAAAAAGTTATGAGTTAGGTATAATAACATCTAAGGACCCTAAATAAGATGAGAACCTAAATTGTTTTTATTTTTCTTCTAAGATAAGATAAGAAACAAATGATATGTAGATAGCAGTTGTTCACGACCTATGACTGGTGACCTCCTCACAGTTTATCACTTTCAAGATCAAGGATGGAGGATTTGTTACTTTTTGAGAAAATACCAAGGGTAAGGTAATTGGCATTAAAAAAGTAGGTAAAGATAACTATTCTTTAATTGATAATATTTTACTTATTGAAGGTTTGAAACCTAACTTATTAGGTGTCAGTTAATTATATGATAACAACTACACTGTGAGTTTTGTAGGAGATGAGTGTGTTATCTTTAAGATAGATAATAATAATATCGTGTTCTTAGGAAAATGGGAAGGAAATATTTACATTATTGATCTATATTGTGTTACTAATCTCGAAGATAAGTGTTTAATTTCCTTGAGTGAATGCTCTTGGACTTGGCACCGATGACTTGGACGTGCAAGTATGGATCTTCTCTCAAATATCAATTTGAAACAACTTGTTAGAGGACTTCCAACTATAAAATATGAAAAAGAAAAAATTTGTGGAGCATGTCAAATGGGAAAACAATTAAGAAGCTCTTTTCAAAGCAAGAAATTGGTAACATCTTCTAGACCCCTTGAACTACTTCATATGGATTTATTTGGTCCTACTAAAGTAGCTAGTTTAGGAGGAAAATCATATACATTGGTTATTGTTGATGATTTCATACATTTTACTTGGGATTTATTCTTGAGTTTGAAAGATGAATGTTTTAAATCCTTTGTTAGTTTTTCAAAGAAAACTCGAAATGAAAAGTCTTTATCTATTGCATCTATTAGAAATGATCATGGTAGAGGATTCAAAAATGATATGTTTGAATGTTTTTATGATGATCATGGCATTATACATAATTTTTCTACACTTAAGACACCTAAAAAAATAGTGTAGTAAAAAGGAAAATTAGATTTTTACGAGAAATGGAACGAAATATGATAAATGAATAATGATTTGCTAAAATATTTTTGGGCCGAAGCCATTTCATGTACATGTCATGTCATTAATACTATGAACATTAGACATAAGTTAGATAAAACATCTAACGAGCTTTTGAACAGCAAGAAATCAAGAATTAATCATTTCAAAGTTTTTGGTTGCAAATATTATATCTTGAATAACAAAGATAGTTTGGGAAAATTCGATTCTAAAATAAATGAAGGCATTTTTTAGGATATTCTTTATCAAGTAAAGCATATAGAGTTTACAACAAGAACTCTCATGTCATTGAAGAGTCTATGTATGTTGTTTTTGACAAAACTAATCCTTTCGAAAGAAAGAAAGTACTTGAGTTTGATGATGCAGATTTATCCAAGGAATTAGAAAACCTTTTACTTAAAGACAATGGACAAATATCACAAATTCTTGAACCAAGTAGAGAAGGAGGACATAAAGAGCTACCAAGAGATTGGAAATACAAGAAGGATTATCCTACCAATCAAATTGTAGGTGATGTTCACCAAGGGGTAACCACTAGATCTCAATTTAATTTATCTCATATTACTTTCATTTCAAATATTGAACCTAAAACACTAGAAGAAGCTCTAGATTATGAGAATTGGATTTTAGCAATGAATAAGGAATTGGAATAATTTAAACAAAATGAAGTTTGGACCTTAGTACCTAGACCAGTAGATCATCCTATAATAGGTACTAAATGGGTGTTTAAGAATAAACTAGATGAATAAGGTAACATTGTTAGAAACAAAGCAAGATTAGTGGCTAAAGGGTATAACCAAGAAAAAGGAATAGACTATAATGAGACGTTTTCCCCCATAGCTAAGTTAAAGGCTATTAGACTACTTCTTGCATTTGCATCTCACATGGGTTTTAAATTGTTTCAAATGGATTTCAAAAGTGCATTTTTAAATGGATTTATTAAAGAAGAAGTGTATGTTGAACAACCCCTCGATTTTGAATGTCATGATGCATCCACACATGTTTTTAAACTTTATAAAGCATTATATGGTTTAAAACAAGCACCTAACTTGGTATGATAGATTAAGTACATTTTTGCTTGACAATGGTTTTGAAAAATAGAAAGTAGACACCACCTTGTTTATTAAGAAAGATCAAAATGCTTTATTAATTTTTCAAATATATGTTGATGATATTATTTTTAGTGCTACTGATGAACATTTGTGTAAAGAATTTGCTAAGTGTATATGTAGGGAGTTCGAGATAAGCATGATGGGAGAGTTGAATTTCTTCTTCGGACTCCAAATCAAATAGTTAAAGGATGTCATCTTCATAAATCAATCAAAGTATACACGTGAACTCCTTAAGCGTTTTGGTATGGATCAAAAAAAGCCCTTAGGCACTCCCATGAGCACATCCACCAAATTGAATAAAGATGAAGATGGAAAAGCAGTAGTTGAAAAACTATATCAAGGTATGATAGGTAATTTGTTGTATTTAACTACTAGCCATCCTAACATTATATTTATTGATTGTTTATGTGTACATTTTCAATCTTCTCCTAAAGAATCACATTTACTAGCTATTAAACGTATTTTGCGTTATTTAAGTGGTACGTTGCATTTAGGACTTTGGTATCCTAAATTTTTTTTTAGATTTAGTTGGATATTCTAATGGTAATTATGCGGGTAGTTTGTTAGATAGAAAAAGTACATCTGGTGCATGTCATTTCTTAGGAAGTGCATTAGTTTTATGGTTTTGTCGAAAACAAAATTCTGTTGCATTATCTACAGCAGAAGCTAAATATGTGGCTACTAGTAGTTGCTATACTCAAGTCTTATGGCTTAAACAACAACTTAAAGACTATGGTTTGCATCTTCATAGAATTACAATTCACCATGATAACACAAACACCATTTGCTTAACTAAAAATCCTATCCAACACTCTAGGACTAAATATATTGAAATTAGTTATCATTTTATTCGGGATCATGTACAAAATGGAGATATTGAACTTGAGTTTGTTGATAATTGCATCAATTAGCAGATATTTTTGTTAAACCTTTATGTGAAGATCGTTTTTGCATAATTAGAAGAGAAATTGGTATAATTGATGAATATTCCCTATAACCTTTTGTGTTGATTCCAAAAAGGGGGAGAGGTATGTGATATTATCTATTTTTTATTTTTCGTATGCATGAATTTAGGGGGAGTTGAGTTTTTGTATATTTTTATGAAATCTTGAACTCTTGTGTAATTTAGGGGGAGTTTATATATGTTTTATATACTTTAATATCACATGGTTTTGTCATCACCAAAAAGGGGGAGATTGTTGAACCAAAGGAGGTTTCGCATTATTTTGATGAAGAAAAACATCTTTTGTATTGATATTTTTGTTTAAGTGTGTATAAGGACAGGTATGATTGAAGAGATACATGTTGAAGTATGTTTGCGCAAGAAGAATGTTGATAAAATTTGATTGACTCGGATGACGATAGATCGGTCAACCAAATGGCAAGGATCGACCAACAACATAAAGAATTTGAAGAGGTCGGTCAACTGAATATATATCAATCGATCGAATACATCTGTCGAAGAGACCTACGGTCGATCGAATAAAGAACGGTCGATAGAACCACAGAATCGGAAGACTGAATGTACACTTTCAGAAGATTGATCGATCGATTAAAGCTACCGGCAGACCAAAGGAAAGAAAAACAACGAAGATCTGCCAACCGAATAAAGAAGATTATGAGTAGATTATCAGGAATGGTCATATTGCACAACAGTCAGAAGATTTGTCTAACAGTCCAAAATAGTTAATTAGCAGATGAACGTTGTTTGCTAACAGCTAAATTAATCCATTCTTACACTATAAATAAAGGATTAAGCAAAGTCTTGAAGACACAAGTGTTGGGAACAATTTTTTATTTGAGTTTAAGTCTTTTTGCCTTATACAAGCTTATTCGTGTGTTTGTCTTAGTGAGGTTATTCTTGAACCTTAAAGAGAATTAAGAGGTTATTCTTGAGCCTTAAAAGAGAATTAAGAGGTTATTCTTAAGCCTACAAAAAAAATTTGTTAAAAGGTTATACTTGAGCCTTTGAAAAAGTAAAGAGGGTTATCCTTGAGCATAAAAGGATGTTGTAAGTTACATTTTATATTTGCATTACCTATTTCATATTCAATAAAGTGAAAGTCTCCTTTTATTCTATTTGCTTTATATTTGTTTTAGTTTTCGCAAATTTTCTTGATTTGTTTTGTGTGTTTCTTGCTTAATTTTAGAACCTAATTCCCCCCTCTTAGGTGCCATTTAGGACCAACACTAACCATAACATTTCCATTTCCATTTATAATTCTCCTAACTATATGAAATTATTTGGAGCACGTTTACTATAATTTTAGTTCTTGGTTTTTTTTGGTTTCTATTATTTTAAACAAAAAAATACAAAGCATAACATGATAATCGAAAAAATATCATACGAAAACAACACAAAAAATAGTACAAGAATATACATAAAAATTAATGAAAATATAAAAACAAAAATAAAAAATGGAAATGGAAAGTTGAACTAAACGAGCCCTTAGTGTTAAGACATTGTAGACAACCATAGATTGAAGAATATGTGTGTGTGTGTGTGTGTGTGTGTGTGTGTGTGTGTGTGTGTGTGTGTGTGTGTGCATGCCTCAAAATTTTAAATGATAAAATAATTATAGTTAATGCAAAGAAATATTGTAATTTACAATATTATCCTCAATAGTAATCATGTGATTTCTAAACTCTTGCAACATATTGGATAAAATATTAAACTTTATTAAATTTAACAAATAATCACAAAATATGTACTTAGAGTTATGCAACTTTGACCTCTTCAATGGCAAGTGAAACTATTATTTGGCATAAATGTGGCAAGTGCAAATACAGGCTTGATTGTGTTTCAGACTGAAGGTGAGCACGAAAATCTAAAAATATACTTGGCCAAGTATAAAAGTTGTAAATATTTATGATTATGTTTTCTATAATATAGTGATATGAACTCTTTAAAAGGTATCAAATAGCTAAACCCTTTAAAGATAAGTGGAACTAGTTACTTATGGTAAACTATGGTAATTATAATGACAACATAAAATAATTGTCTTGTTGTATCACATATGCAAAGTGAAGGTAAGAATAATCAAGTAAGAAATAAATAGACCGACTACAGTCGGTCTTATGGCCGGCACACACCTGGTATTTGCCACCTAAGGAAAAAAATGTAATATAATAATAATAAATATTTGCAAGGGTGAAAAAGTATAAAGTCTTATTCTTTTGCTCCAACTTCACCAAATCTTTCGTCTCCAATAAACCTCATCGACCTTCCTTCCTCCCAACCACCATCTCTAGATGATCTCTAAGATGGCCAAAAACCCAATTGTCTTTAACAAACAGTCGAAATAATAGTAGTTGAGTAAAACTATATATGCACCAATGCTGACGACCGTGCCACAAAACCGTAATATGGGTTTTAAGGAGTGGAGCTTGGAGAGCTAGAAATTGAAGAAAGCATTATAGTTACCAGAATACCAAGATAAGGAAAAGTTTGAATTTATTCTCAAGTTGGTTGATACCCCAATTATGTTCACTACTGAGGCTCAAGAATTAAAGGAGAGGCTTGCTCAAGCTAGAACAGGAAAGACGTTTGTGCTACAAGTTGGTGATTGTGCAAAGAGTTTTAAAGAGTTCAAGGTTAAAAAATTCGTCACACATTCAGGATTTTACCATAGACGATTGCTATTTTGATGTTTGGTGGTCAAATAACCATTTTCAAAGTGAGTATAATTGTGTTACTCTTCTATATGCGTGTTTATTAATTGTGGTAGCACAAACCAATTAAGATCCTAGTAAAGAAAGATCCTTTAACTTGTTTTTTTTACTCTATTTAACATGTACTCCTTAAGATGATTAACTATATAAGTTATTACATTAGTACTTTTGACTCTCTTTCTTCTGCTGATACTGGTTCTCTCTTTATAACTACCATACCTAATTCTTAAAGAAACCCTAAGCAACATATTAGCAAAGATAAAACTACATAAACTTGGTATCAAACCTATTACGTCCTTGGAGATAACAATGGAAAAAGGAACATGAGCACAATAATGGAAAAGGCTAGAGAAAGGTTTGAAGAATCAGATGTAGGATTTCAAAACTCAAATGCAAGCTCAAATAAAATGGATGTAAAGTATGGAAGAACGATGGAGGAAATTAGGGATTTTATGACGTAAATGTAGCTTGAGAAGCATCAGCAAACCTGAATACAAAAGATGATAGGAGAGTTTCAAGTTTAGTGTCATTAGAAGTTGTGAGAGATGCAGGGTATGTAGCTCCTACGCGCTTGCATAAAATAGATTTTCCTATTTTCAACAGTGAAGGCCTAAGGGAGTATAGCTTCAAATGTGAACAATTTTTTGCTCTAGAACAAACTTCAATTGACATAAAGGTATTAATGGTTGCCCTGCACCTTACTAGAGAAGCCATTTCTTGGAACTAGTTCTATTTGAAGCATAGATTGAAGGTGGATCCTTGAGATGGGGGAGTATATTACGGCATTAGAATAAAGATTTGGAGAGGCTTGGTCTGAGGATTCGATTGGTGAATTAAAAAAAATTAAAACTGACATCGACAGTGAAAGATTATTGTAGTCAATTTGATGCTCTTTCCCATGAATTGGTGACGCCAAAAAATTATCTGGTGAGCTTATTCTTAAAAGGAATAAAAAAAGAAATCAAGTACCCTATTAAGCTCTTTAATCCTAGAAACATTTAGTAGGCCTATGAAGTAGCAAAATAAATAGGGGATGGTTTTTATGCATTTTGCACTAACTACTAGGAATCAGTGGAAAAATCAAGTATCGACTCCTACTGGAGGCAATACCTGGGCCAAAAAAGCACCTATAATAATACTTAAATCTTAGATACCCCACCAAGACAACAAATTAATGAAGGCCACCCGTAGTAAGGAATTAGAAGAAAAGAGAACTAAGGGATTATGTATTTGGTGTGAAGAAAAATACTAACCAAGGCATAAGTGTAAGAAGAGGGCAATGCAAATGTTAGTGGTGGATGGCAAAGTTGAAGGAACCCAACCTATGGAGGAAGAAGAGAATAGTGCACATCCTAGTATCTCTCTATAAGCCATGGTAGGAGTTATTGAAACTAGACTTCAGCAGCTGAAAATCGCTAATAAATTTCTTAATAAGCTGATACATGTGCTAATAGATAGTGGCAGTACTCATAATTATGTTGAAAGGAAGTTAATCACCAATTTGGGAGGTAAATTAGAGCAAATAAAAGAAATTTCGATATTGGTAGGAGGAGGATCACAGATTAAGTGTAACTATATCTATAGAGAATTCATGTTGATAATGGGTGGCCAGGAGTTTGTAATTAATGCCTTAGTAATTGACATAGATGGTGTTTATATGATTTTAGATGTTTAGTGGCTGTTGAGTTTAGATGACATAGTTTGTAACTATCAAAGAGGGACTTGAAATTTTGGTAGAAGGGAACACAGATAGAATTGAATAGTGAGGGATATAAAAGGTCATAAGAAGTAAAGCAGAAATGCATCAGACAAAACTATGGAAGAGAAGATGTTGTTTGCTATTTTTTAGTTATTGAAGAATATATTGTAGAGGAGGTTGAATTGGGGCAACTAGAGGGTAATTCACTATTTTTAGCCATGGAAGTTAACAATATTAAGTTAGAGACTGAATAATAGAGTTAGCTTGAGGATTTATTAGGCCGGTATGAGGATGTGTTTAAAAATCCACAAGGGTTACCCCTAAGAAGGGTTTGTGATAATAGAATTCCTTTGAAAGAAGGAACAAATGGAATCAATTTAAGGCCTTACAAATACTCATGATTGCAAAGAGGAGTGTTGGAGGAATTGATGGAAGAAATGTTAACTTAAGGCATCATTCAGCATAATGTCAATCCATTTACTGCACCTACGATTTTGATTAAAAAGAAAGATAGAACATGGAGATTTTATGTGGATTATAGAGTTTTAAATCGAGCTACAATCAAAGCCAAATTTCCTATTCCTTTGGTGGAAGAACTTTTTGATGAACTTTATAGAGCTACCTATTTTTCTAAGGTAGACCTTAAGGCTGGCTACCATCAAATCAAAGTGGAAGAAGGAGATGTTCAAATGAAAGCTTTTTTAATAGGGCCATTATAAATTTCTAGTCATGCCCTTTGGATTGACTAATGCACCAACTATGTTTCAAATTTTAATGAATCAATTTTTTAAGGAGCATTTGAGAAGAGTTGATTTGGTTTCTTTTAATGTTATTTTTGTCTATAGCCAGTCTTTTCATTAGCACTTAACTTAGCTAGAGAAGGTGTTGGCTATCTTAAGGCTCAACAGTTTTTTGTCAAGCTTAGTAAATGTTCATTTACAACTAAAAGGGTGGAGTATTTAAGTCACGTTATTAACTAGGTAGGAGTGTATACAGATCCTTCTAAGATTAAAGATATAAATCAATGGCTAAAACCTAAAACTCTCAAACAATTAAGAGGGTTTTGGGGCTTGTGTGGTTATTATAGAAGGTCTATTAAGAACTACGGTTTCATCAATAAGCCCTTAACCAATTTGCTAAAGAAGGATGCTTTTCAGTAGACACCAAAGCCTATTAAGGCCTTTGAGATATTGAAGCAACTTCTAAATGAGGCCTCTGTTTTAGCCCTTCTAAATTTTTCTAAGTCAATCATTATGGAGGCTAATGCCTATTTAGAGGGTATGGGTGTTGTATTGATGCAAGATGGTCATCCCATTGCATATGCAAGAAAAATGTTGTCTAGCCATTATAAACACCTTAAAATTTACAAGAAGGAGTTCCTAGCTTTAGTGATGGCTACAAAATAGTGGTCTCATTATCTAATGGGGTGACATTTCCTAATGTCAACTGACCATCATAGTTTTAAGCATCTCTTGGAGCAGAAACTCAGCATACTATTTCGATAGACTTGGCTTCCTAAGTTGATGGGCTATGGCTTCTCCATTAGATATAACAAGGGCATTCACAATTCTGCTGTTGATTCTCTATCTCGTGTCACTAGTACTGAATTGTTTTCTATGTCATTATCATATATACAAATAGATTTGCTTGATGAAATTAAGCTAAGTTTGCAAAATGATTCTGTTTTATATTAGCTTATTACTTAGTTTCAGTCTGGATCTTCTTAGCATCCATATTATTCATGGAATGGTGATATTTTGAGGTAGAAAAGTCGATTGATTGTAGGTAATAATTTGCTTTATATCTTAAGTTGATAGCTTTATTCCATAATACTTCACAAAGGGGACATTCGGGTTAGTTGGGTACTTACAAGAAATTAAGCTCTTGTTTCTTTTGGAGGAAGTAACTAAGGGATGTAAGGAATTTTATGTGTCAGTGTGAGATTTTTCAAATGAATAAACATGACAATCATGCTCCTTATGGTCTGTTATGGGCCCTTCTTATTCCCCAGTAGGTGTGGTTTGACATTAGTATGGATTTTATTGAGGGATTACTGAATTCATAGGGATTTTCTATTATTTTTACAGTGGTGGATAGGTTGAGTAAGTATGGTCATTTCATTCCTTTAAAACATCCTTATTTAGCTTAGATGGTTACTAAGGTTTTCATGGATTTCATGGCTAAGTTACATGGTTTAGCCAAGACTATTGTGAGTGATAAAGACTCAGTTTTTACAAGCAAATTTTGGAAGGAGTTATTTTAGCTACAAGGTATTCAGTTATGTTTTTCTACAGCCTATTATCCCTAATCGGATGATCAAATTGAAGTATTGAATAGAACACTTGAGACCTAATTGCATTGTATGACTTCTTATTATCCTAATGTATGGAGTAAATGGTAGTCCTTGGCAAAATGGTGGTGTAATACAACCTACCATTCGACCATCGATATGATGCCATTTGAGGCTATCTATGGTTATTCTCCTCTTATCTATGTTCCTTATTTGGCTAAAGATTATGTTGTGTTAGGGGTAGATTAGGTTTTAGGGGACCGAAAAGTTATTTTGAGGATTTTAAAGCATCATCTAACTAGGGCTCAGAAACGAATGCAATAGTCGCACCGAGAAGTCTTTTGAAGTGGGTGACTTACTCTAAATGAACTCTAGCCTTATAAGTAATAAAGTTTACACCCACATCCTTCTTACACTCATTTTTTTTAGCCGTTATCATATTATTAAAGGGTGGGTGCCTTGGCCTATCAATTAGATCTACCTACAAAGAGTAAACTTCATCATACCTTCCACATTTCTCAGTTGAAGAAGCACATAATCAAGGGCATTCAACCATCCCTCTCTCTTTTCTGCCTTGTTTTGTCTTTGCGCTCTAATTTCTAGTGGTGATTTTAGATTGGCACCTTGTCAATTGTCATAATCATCCTGTAATGTAGCTTTTGGTGCAATAGAGCTCCGATCGGTCAACTACTATCTCTTAAGAGTTTTTTTATGACATTCAATAATGTTATCCCGATGTCAACCTTCTAGACAAGGTTGTCGAAAGGGAGGGCATTAATACGGTGCGAATCAAAAGGTAGAAGCAAGGGCATATAAGACTAGAAAGGAAGAATGAAAAAAGGAAGAGGGAAAGAGCTATCGACAAGAGTGGACAATGATACAAATGCATCAGAAGACCTAGAAGATTCAGGTGAAAATGTTGTAATGAAACAATGAAATGACATCAAGTCTATTGTAAGAAAATAATTAAAAAAAACAGTAGTATTTGTATCTTTTATGACAATAAAAAAAGGGGGGACTTGATTAGAGAGCTCCAATAAGAGGCTACTATAGAGCCTCTAACTTGGAGCCCCATAATTTTGTTGATAAAGAAAATGTGTGTGAATAGTGTGGGGATAATAAGGCATCGTCCGATAAGAGCAATTATTTGAAGTTTGTAAAGTGTAAAACGATGTAGTCTAGAAGGGGAAAATTAATGAAGGAAAATATTTAGTCTTCTTTGTCATCTCGACTCTCTCTCTCTCTCTACTGATGCTTGTTCTCTCTCTATACCTACCATAACTAATTCTTGAAGAAACCCTATGAAAAATATTAGCAGAGATAAAACTGCATCAGGAGAATGATGGGTCAGTTTGCAAAACCAAGATCAGATACTATTAAGGAAAAGAATGGGGTGAAGTTGCTGAGTTACAAAGGCGACAATAGTTGCCCTCAAGGTTGATCTGAGATTCAACAGTGCTTCAACTGGAATTTTTAATATTCATCAAATTTTTTTACTTTGACTGATGAATGACATATACTACACCCATAAGGGGTTTTACGATCATTCTCATTTAAGAAACTACTAAGGGTAGTTAATCCTTTTAAGTATTTAAATTCCAAAATGATGAGATGTGACTTATCTATTAAAAAATAATAACACAAACTTTCTACAGAAAAGATTTTCACGTTCTTTAATGGGTGGAACTAAAACGATAATCCAAGTATGTGATTAACGATAATCCAAGTATGTGATTGTTGTTTATTTTATCCATATGCAAAGATCCTATTTAATATAATCTATGAGATTATGTCTTAATTTTTTCTTACATTGGTACCATATCAATGGATTAAATATGCATGTTGAAGATTATCCGTTGATTAAATTCTTATTAAGATGTTGGCTGTGAATGTAGTCACTTTGTTTTTTTTTTTTAATATTCAACAATGTATCAATAATCCTACCCTGTATATAATTTGTTGCATGCAGTATAAAGACTTTGTGTTGGATTTATATACTATCTTTGAAAATGTCATGTATATAACTTGCTTTGTTCGTTTGTTTTTTAGTTTGTGTTTTGGAGAAACTATTTTAGAGAAACATCTCCTTCTTTCATGTCTTCGTTGATTTTCTCTTTATGGTTAAATTCTTAAGGCACTATAATAGAATATTATGTGTTCTGCTTATTTTTTATTTTTTTATAATTCCTAGTCCAACAAAGTGAGTGCACAGGAAAAACACATTTGGATATGTGAATCTGGTCTAATCTTCTTAAAGATATGTTGTTGGGTATACAAAACAGTGAAAACATTGAACACAAGAAAAACAAAACAGTGAAAAATGTTGAACAAAAAAAAGAACAAAAATTCTATGAAGAAGGAGATGCGCATGTTCTTACACGGATGACTATAGACTCAGGTGTTTAGCTATAAAGAAACGTGGAGAGCAGTATTTCTCCATTAATAAAATAAAAGCCTTCTTTCTTTATTACTTAATGAAACAATGTAAATTTTGGGCTTTAGACTATAGGTTTTGGGTTCAACTCATTTATGGTTTCAAGTTTGGATTTAGATGAATGAGCCTTAAGTTAAGGCTTTATGATTCAAATGTCCATGGGTTTTTAGGCTTAAGACATTTTTAGAGAATGGGCTGAGACTTTGTGATCCCTTTATTAATAAGTTTTTGGGATGTATTCTTTTCTTTTTTTTTTGGGTTTAAGGCTTAAAGCCTAATTCTTTTAATGAATAAGAAAATATTAGAATTAGTTTTCTAATTTACATAAATTAATTTGTTTAGTTAAATAAATATTATAAATTAGTTTCTAATAATCATAAATTAGAAATTAGTTTTCTAAATAAATTAAAATTATTATAGTAGAAATTAGTTTTCTAATTACATAAACTAATTAGTTTAGTTAAATAAACATTAGAAATTACTTTCTAATGAATATAAAAT
>JAOXYD010011902.1:0-15100 GCA_028565735.1 Pinacopodium congolense | reverse complement strand
GAAGGGTAAAGGAAAGTGATCCTTTCTTGTGGAGTCATTTAACTTATGGTAATCAATGCACATACACCAACTAGTTGCCTTCCTTGTGAAAATTAACTCCTCTTGTTTATTCTTCATGAAAGTAGTTCCTCCTTTCTTTGGCACTACTTGAACTGGACTAACCCATGTGGAGTCAGAAATAGGATAAATAATAATAGCATCAAGGAGTTTAACTACTTCATTCTTTACCACTTCCTTCATATTTGGATTTAACGTACACTAAGGTTGGACCAAAGGTTTGCTTCCTTCTTTAATAAATATATGATGTGTAAAAATAGAAGGACTTAATCATTTAATATCTGCTAATGTCCATCCTATAGGCTTTTGATGCTCTCTAAGAACTCTCAACAATATTTATTCCATCGTATCACTTAATGACGATGAAATAATAACAAGTAATTGGGATGGAGGTCTCAAAAATGCATACTTCAAATGGGAAGGGAGAGGTCTTAGTTCAAGAGTCAGAGGCTCTTCACTTGATAGCTTAGGAAGTGTGTGAATTGGCCTATCTAAAGGCTCAAACCTTCTAGATTGTATCCAATTAGAAGACTCCTTTCCAGCTTCTAAATCCTTTACTAGTTCCTTCACTTCCTCTCCTTCTTCTTCAACATTTGAATGGATTAAAGGCCTTTGCAATGCATCTAAACAAAGGTAGTGAATTGGATCAATTGGAGTAGAATGAACTTTAATGAAGTTACATGAATCCAGGGTGGATGCATATTTCATTGCTATAAAAGCATTAAACTCAATCTCTTCATCCTAAAGCCTGAGAATATGTTTTCCACCATGTACATCAATTAGTGCCCTAGAAATAGTCACAAATGGTCATCCTAAAATGATAGGCACTGTACTATCCTCCTCTATATCCAAGACAAGAAAATCAATAGGAAATATGAACTTATCAAATTTAACCAGAATATCTTCAATAATCCCTCTTGGATAAGTCATTGATCTATCAGTCAATTGTAGTGAGACTGTAGTAGGTTTTGGTTCCTCTAATCCTAACTTCTTGAAAATTGATAAGGGCATCAAATGCATGTTCTTAAATCCATCAAAGCCCTAACAATTTGTAAGCTACCAATTGTACAAGGAATGGTAAAGCTACCAATATCCTTGAGCTTTGAAGGTAACTTCTTTAGTAGGATAGCTGAACACTCTTTATTGAACTTAACTGTCTCATAATCCTTTAATCTTCTCTTCTTAAATAGGATTTCCTTAAAAAACATTGCATATGAAGGCATTTGGGAAATTGCTTCAGCAAATGGAATATTTATATGTAGCTTCTTAAATATCTCCAAAATTTTCCCAAATTACTTATCTAAATAAGTATTCTTCAGTCATTGAGGGTATGGAATCCTATGTTTATAATGTTGTACATTTGGATCAGCAAATAACCTAGGTGGCTTTTCTGAGTTTGTGCCCTCATCATCATTCTCTCTATTCTATTCTTCTTCTAGTACTTTCTCTCTTATGTCCTGTCCTACTTTTTCTCTATCTTCTTCACTTTTTACCATTACTTGCTTACCTTTCTCTTCTGCCTTCTTCCTTTCACTCCCAACCTCCTTTCCACTTTGTAATGTAATCACTTTTGCATGCTCTGTAGGATTGGCTTTGGTTGTGCTAGGAAGCTTACCGGGTAGCTTTTCTTGTAAGAGCTAAGCGATTTGTCCAACTTGAGTCTCTAAGTTCTTGATTGATGCTTCTTGATTTTGCATTCGAGAGTTATTGGATTAGATATACTTAAGAACTATTTCTTCAAAGTTTGGCACTTCTCTTTGAGGTTGGTTGGCTACCGGGTGGAGGTCGTCTTTAAGGATTAGCTTGCGGTTGCTGAGGTGGTTGTAAGTAGTTTTGATTATTAGTCCATGAAAAATTAGGATGGTTCCTTCAACCAAGATTATAAGTGTTTGAAAAGGGGTTTTCTCTTTGCCTATTGAAATTACTAACAAGTTGGACTTATTCAGGTTCTTGGGTAAAAGGACTTCCTTCTTGACACTCTAATGATGAATGGGAGGTACTACCATAACTTTCAAGCTCTTTCTTATGAGAACTACTAGTAGCGCCAGTCATCAAACTATCTATCTTCTTGTTTAGTACTTCCAATTGAGTTGTAAGAGCTACTGTATCATTGATTGCATGAACATCACATGGTTTCCTTATATGGCATTCAAAATTGTACTAAAAAGTTTTTATAGCCATATCCTCGATCAAGTTGTAGGCTTCGGTCACAATCTTACTCATTAGATTGCCTCCAGTTGTAGCATCAATGGTGCTACGAGTTGAAGGTGTCAATCTTGCATAAAAGATGTCAACTTACTGCCACGTATTGAATCTATGACTTAGACACTTTGCAAGCATCTCTCTAAATTATTCCCATGTCTCATATAGACTCTTATTTTTGTATTGCATAAACGAGCTAATTTCAGTTTTCATTTTTGCTATCTTAGCAGGTGGGAAAAATTTAGCTAGGAACAGTTTCATTAATTCGTCCCATGTAGTAATGGAACCAGGTTGAAATGTGGACAATCAGGCTTTGGCCTTATCTTTAACTAACAAAGGAAAAAGTCTAAGCCTAATTGCATCATCAGAGACCCCGTTGCTCTTGAAAAGATAACAAATATCCTAGAAAATTTTCAAGTATTCATTAGGATCTTCTAAAACCGAACCTCCAAATTGTGATGACCTAACCATTTAAATTATGTTGTGCGAGATTTCAAAATTGTTTGCATTGACTCTGGGACGCACAATGCTAACCACTGGTCTACCTCAGTCCCTTGAAGCTAAGTCCATCATGTTTGGTTCCCTATTTTCTACGTGAGGTCGTACAACTACATTTTCCTCGGGATTCATTTCTACAGGTTCGAATTCAACATCACTCGAGGTTCCTATATCTAATGAATCGGATGGTATTGCATGAGCTTCTTTTTTGTTTTTCCTTAACATGTGTTCAAGTTCTGAATCGAAGTCTACTGGCTTAAGATTGTGTCCCCGAGTATGCATACAAGTTCAAATAAAATACTAAATAAAAGAAAATAAACAAACTAAGCAAATAAACTAAACAAAAAGCAAATAAGGCACACAAAGTAAAATAATGTGAAAATAAATATAAAAATTTCAAAAAATTATAAAACAATATTTTACAAGTCCTAAAATAACTTAAACCAAATTTTCTAATATTAAGATCAAAAAGTCCCCAACAATGGCATAAAAAACTTGTTACGTTGGTTAGGTAACTTTAGAACATTATATGATTTTGAAATGATTTTAATTTGAAAACCAATGAAATTAAGGCAAGTATACCTATCGCAAAAGTAATAAAGTGGAGTAATTTTCAGACTCTGAATGTCGAACCCAAGGGAAAATTGTCGCTTAATTAATAGGTTGATTGGATTACAATTATTTAGGAAAAATCAAGGCAATTTGATTAAAAATTGGAAAATTATTTAAACTAAACTACCTTGGCTTAAACACTTCAAAAATGATTTTTAATTGCTTTTGAAAAATTATGAAAATTACGAAATGTGTAAATTAGCTATGGATTAGATGTTTGATGATTTAATTAAGTCGTAAAATATATTTAAAGTTTGATTAAAGTCCTTCACAAAATTAAAACAAAGCTATGGTGAAGACTTTGTTTTTTCTCCATTTAATCTTGTTTAAGGTTTGGTTATGCTTTAAAATAAACTAAATGGGCTTTAATTTCAAGAAGGTGAGTCCTAAAAAATTAATCCAAAAACTCCATCTTTAAATTAAAAAATCCAAGTTTGGTTATGCAAGGATTAATTCATGATGCTTATTGATTTTTCAAACAATTTAAGATGAGTTCTCATGCTTAAACTATCTTAAACACTAATCTTAAGTGGCCAGCTTAAAATTGGTTCTTTCAAACCTTCAACAAGCAAAATACAGACATTTAAACATGCATTAAAACTCTTTCAAATCATCAAAATATCAATCCATAACAACATAAACAATTAGCCACACATTTGAATCAAAACATACAAGATATGCAATTTATACAACATGCTTTGATAGATCTTAAATTAAGAGCTTAAAAATAAAGTTTAGATGTTACAAAAAAATCCCAGAAAGACTTATGGATGTTTCTTGAACTCCCAACTTGAATCTAAACTCTAGCCAAGCCCTATTTCATCAAGATCATGTAGAAAAATCAAGAATATTCAAAGATATAAACATAAGAAGAATATCCTTGATTAATCCGAAAAATGGAACTAAATGAAATATTATCTGAGTTTGGAAACCACCTTAGATGATTCGTAGACTCATATATAAGTCTTAACAACAAGTTCCAACATTCAGAAATTCAGAACACAATACACAATATGAAGAACTAAGTGTTTGAAGCTTAGAACTAAGGAAAAGCTAAAAAAATGAGAGAAGAAGACTCTCTCTCTAATGGCATATCTGAATCTCTAATTCTCTCCATGTTTTCTGTATGTTTTTTTTATACTATTTTTAGGACCTGGAGACCTCCCCTATGTGCTAACAGACATGGACATTAATTAGGAACATGCCAAGGGTGGAAATCTGGAAGATTTGGGGCTGAAATTGTTTACTTAAGGAGTAAGGGCACCCTGCCACCTAGAAACGGCACTCTTTCAGGTTGTCGTTAATACTCGAATTCTGGTTCCATAAATGGCCCCCTATTCTTCATCTAACGGCACCCTGTCAGTGGGCCGTTTATGAGTAAAACCAAGAGAGTTCCTTCATGTTTTTTCACCAATCTTCATTATTAAGTTCCATTCTGCAAATTAAACATAATAAGATATTAATTTAACACTTAATCACAAAATTAGGGGGTCATAATTCAACAAATTAACCATCAAAACTATATCAATTTGACCCCTAACAAGCAGATGCCGGCAAAATTTCAACATATCCTAAACCAGATGACTACAAACCATCAAAAAATGACATTGCAGAACAATGAAGTCAACATACAGATGAGGCAACTACACAAAGAGTAGTGGTACATAAAAAAGAAGTTCCTTAAGTTCCTTCAGATCAAGAACATTGAGGTCCCTTCACCCACACCTTCACTGCCACCATCTCTATACAATTTCATCGCCACCATCTACATAAGCTTTCAAACCCTTTACCTCTTTTATTTATTTTACATTTTCTTTCTGCATTATGTAAATTATTTTATCTACTTGTTTGTTTTGCTTTTTGTTTTGTAGTTCCCTTTTCCCATTGAGAACAATGTGTTGTCCAAGTGTGGGGAGGTGACACTTGCATTGTCTTTTGCATGGTTTGGTCATTGTAATTATTGTTTGCATTATGTCATATAGGATGCATATGTTGTTACAAATTAGGGTGTTGTTTTATGTTGTTTTATGTAACCAATGAAACCACACTTGAATAATTTTTAATATGTTGCCACAAGATTCTATCATGCTAGTTGGAATAAGATTGAATGCATACTTGAACTTGGATTAGGTTACTTGAGTAGAAAGTGAACACTTAAGCAATGAGGAAGTGTAGAGATGCATAATGAATTTTAATTTGAGCCTATGTAAGGATTAAGCCCATATGACTCCATCTATAATCATTTCATTTCCTTGTTTGTATGATGCTTCTTTAGGTAATTACCTTCAAAACTTGCTTTGAATGAGTTTAAATCTATTGGACGCATGCTAGATAGAAATGATTAAGGCCCTTTTTGTGTTAACCTTTGGCTTAAATGACCTACCATTTTATTATCCCTTACTACCCTCGCTGAGCCATTGACCTTTTTTTTCTTGAAATCACCCCATTTTAAAACCTCAAACCACATGAGCTTACCCACTCACAAGTCTAGTAGAGTACTAAGTGACGCATTAGTTGGAATTTTTAGTTATATTATTTTTTCTCAACTGGGATGAGTGGAGTGATATTTCTACTCTTAGAACGCATTGCATTTAGTTGCTATTTTGTTCATTGTTTCTTCATTATTATAAAAAATAAGAAGAAAAATAAAGAAAACAAAAAAGAAGAAGAAGAAGAAGAAGAATATGTAGTGGAAAAAATAAGTGCGGAGTGGTTAGTTTTATCCATTTGCATATCTCATAAGTTTATTTTGTTATCCTTTTTGTGAACTTATTACTTTATGAATGCTTATGTTAAAAACCTTTACCTCTTTTAACCCACCTTAACCCTTGATCTATTTATGCATGAAATCAATATAGAGGAGAATTTGTGGATTAACAAGCCTATGATAGTGTGGTTTCCAATAGGAAGTTTGAACGAAACGCTAACCATCAAACACTTGAGAGAAATGAGTGAAACCGTAAGTAAGATTCATTTGTGTTTATACTTATCTTTGAGCGATTGTTTCATAAGTTGAGCTTGCTTATGTACTCTAATAAAAGGTAGTCATGATATGTGTATTAGCTTGATACATGAGTTGACTAAAGTTTGTGGGATTGCATGATTTGATCTTTGTGAAAATGAAGTGATGGAATCAATTGGTTATGTTTGATTTTCCATGAGGAAAAGAAAAGATTTAAATTTAGGGAAGTTGATAGTTGTGCATTTATGTGTCTTTTCCTAAGAAAATTGGAATGTGTTTCTTGTATGATAGGTTCATATTGTTGTATTTTAGGACTTATTCTGTGTGTTTTTGTTTAGTTTGATCTTTATGGTTGTTCTTTTATAGTTGATGTTGGCTTAGGGTAAGAATTGATAATTTTGGTGTAGGAATGGAGCATGGCCACCTTTACAATTGAGCTAGGGACCAAAAGAGGAGAAGAGAAGTGGAGGAGCGATAGAGTAAGAACCCACAACCATGGGATGCAGGCTAATTCCCACGATCATAGGAACTGTAGTCAGAATCCACCCAGCTTTCACTTATTATTAGGGCTTTATGTGTTGACATGTCGTATAAAAGGGCACACATCCCTAAGGTTTCTAGAGAGGAAAAAAAAATTCCTTCTTGAGCTAAAAACAATTTTTGAGGCTAGATAGGGGAGAGAATCAAGATCATCACTCCATTTTGTGCAGGAAGAACATCAACACCTAGACTTTCCAGATTTGGGGAAAAGAAGAGGAGAAGCTTACTTCATCGTAGTTTTTATTTCTTTTTATCTTCTAGCATCGTTGTTATGTATTTTATGGTTTTTGGGGATGTTATTGACATTATGAGTGGCTAAGTTTAATGTAGAGATTACTTTTGAACTACTTGTTACAATTCTTTCTTGTTGAATTGAATGAATGATGTTTTTAATGAATGTTAAGCTTATACCTTGCAATATATTGAGAAACTGAGTTGAGTATTTTGTGTATGGCTATACAATGAGAGTTTTCATACTATAGACCTACATGTCATCAAGTTAATTTATTAGTTAGAGAGATATTAACTAATTAGTTGATTACCCATAGGATAGCTTCATAACTAGTTAAATTGGTGGACTGGTTTTGTAAATTGAGAGATTGCTTAATCAATTCCAGTTAAGTTGGCTACGAACATTTAATTGCACCCTAAGAGAGGGTAATTGAAATATTAGGACATCTTAAGTGAGGCATAATTTGATCAACAAGGTAGGTGGGAGACAATTTAGGGAAAAAGCGATCTCTAATCCTAAATCTTGGAATCCAAAGTTTCTGCACTTTTTTTCTATTATTTGTTCATTGCTAGTTATTTGATTTAGTTTATTTCTTAGTTTTTATTAATTGATATTGGGTCTTGAACAAATTATAACCTAAATTAAGTGGTGCCTAAGCTACAATCCTTCTGGGATTGATATCTATTTTTTACTATAAGTTACACATTGTATACTTACGGTTTTGATCGTAAAACTAATGGTTTGGTTTTGCAATCAATAAGAAACCTGATTATTGCTTTCCTGTTAGATCTGTTTTCTTCACGAAATTTAAACCATAGCTCTTCAAGTGTCTAACCTCTAATGATCTATATAGGTTGACTAAAGGAGAACTCAAACCTATGTTTAAGAGGTATAAAATGTCATGCTAGCAAACCTAGGGTTTTCAACCCTATATATAAGTAAAATATGGTTTTTTAATATTAAAATTAAATATAAATCATAAGTAAAGTCTAACTTTAATTATCATTATAATTTAATTTTAATTTAATCAAGCATCTCATCCAAAAGAAAGATAATTAAAGGAGAAATTAAAAAAAAGAGAGGACATGATAGAAGAGAGAGAAATAAAGAAGAAGGGAAGAAGAAAGAAAAGGAAGAAGTTGGTGAAAGCTTAGAGAAGCCACCTAGGTTGTTTACTCATTCAAATGTTTAACCTTATAAGCCTGGGATACCATACCCTCAAAGGTTGAAAAATACACACCTTGATAAATAATTTAGGAAATTTTTAGAGATGTTTAAGAAGCATCATATTAATAACCTATTTATTGATACAATTTCTCAAATGCCCTCATATGCTAAATTTTTAAAGGAAATCATGTCCGAGAAGAGAATATTGGAGGAGTATGAAACTATAAGTGTTCTACTATCCTGTTAAAAATTTACCTCCTAAGATCAAGGACACTGATAGTTTCACCGTTTCTTGTACAATTGGTAGCTTACAAATTAATAGGGCTCTGAAGGATCTTAGAGTAAGTATTAATATAATTCCCTTATTTACTTTTAAGAAGATAGGATTAGAAGAACCCAAACTGACTATAGTCTCATTACAACTTGCTAATAGATCTATAACCTATTCAAGAGGGATCATTGAGGATGTTTTGGTGAAAGTTGATAAATTTATTTTTCTTGTTGATTTCCTTATCTTGGATATGGAAGAAGATAGCACAGTGCCCATTATCTTGAAAAGACCATTCATGGAAACTACTAGGACACTGATAGATGTACATGAAGGAAATCTCATTCTCATACTTTATGATAAAATATTGAGTTTAATATTTTTCGAGCAATAAAGCATCCCTCCACCTTGGATTCATGTAACTTTATTAGAGTTAATTTTATTCTAGATGATCCATTCGAGTAACTTTGTTCATATCCATTGAAAAAATAATTAATTCATTCAGTTCTTTGGAAGTAGAGGAAGAGGAAATCAAGGAAGTATTGGAGGAATTAGAGGTTAGAAAGGAGAAAACTAATTGGATTCAATCTAGAAGGTTTGAGCTTTTAGATAGAGATTTAATCCCTTCCAAGGCCATCAGTTAAGGAGCCTCCAACTCTTAAGTTGAAGCCTCTTCCTTTGCATTTGAAGTATGCCTTTTTTAGACTTCCATCACAATTGCCCATGATTATTTCATCATTGTTAACTGATACAATGGAAGAAAAAAAATTTAGAGTTCTTATAGAGCATAAAAATACTATAAGCTAGACCTTAGTTGACATAAAAGGGTTAAGTCCTTTCATTTGTACTCATATAATATTCATGGAAGAAGGAAGTAAACCTTTGGTTCAACCGCACCATAGGCTTAATCCGAATATGAAGGAAGAGGTTAAAAATTAAGTAATTAAACTCTTGGATGCTGGTATTATCTTTCCAATATATAACTCTTTATAGGTTAGTCTAGTTTAGGTAGTACTAAAGAAAGGAGGGGATACTTTAATGAAGAATGATCAAGATAAACTCATTGCTACAAGGAAATTAATTGGATGGCGTATATGTATTGATTATCACAAATTGAATGACACCACACAAAAGGATCACTTTCATTTACCCTTTATAGATTAAGTAATTGAGATATTGGTTAGGTATAGTTTTCATTATGCTTTAGATGGATACAGTAAATATTTAGAAATTCCTATTGTTCATGAGGATCAAGAAAAGACAATATTTACTTGTCGCTATAGCACCTTTGCATGTAAACGTATGCCTTTTGGTTTATCCAATACTCCTACTTCTTTCAAACGCTGTATCATAGCAATTTTCGCTGACATGATAGAAACTTGAATTAAAGTATTTATGTATGAATTTTCAGTATTTGAAACATCATTCTATTGATGTTTAAATAATTTTGAGAAGATCTTGAGAATATGTGAAGAACACAATTTGATCTGAAATTGGGAAAATGTCATTTTATGGTACAAGAGCCCATAGTTTTGGGCCATAAGATCTCTAGTAAAGAAATAGAAGTAGATCCACTAAAAGTAGTAGTTATTGTTTAGCTTCCACCATCTAATTCAATTAGAGCAATTCGCAGTTTTCTTAAACATGCTGGATTCTACAGGCGTTTTATAAAGGACTTTCTAAGATATTAAAGCCCCTTACTGAGTTATTGCCAAGGAAGCTATTTTTAATTTTAATGATAAGTGTATGTGTTCTTTTCAATTGTTGAAGGAGAAGCTCACTAGTGCACCTATTTTGGTATCACCTAATTAATCTCTTTCGTTCAAATTGATGTATGATGCAAGTGACTTTGTAAGTAGTGAAACACTTAGACAAAGGCATGAAAAAATTTTCCATCCAATTTATTATGCAATTCGCACTCTAAATGATGCTCAAAGTAATTACAATACCACTGAGAAGGAAATGTTAGATGTGGTGTTTACTTTAGACAAGTTTCAGTCCTATTTGGTGCTTTTAAAGATTGTAGGATATAGGACCATTCTGCTCTAAAGTACTTGATGAAAAAACCGAAGGCCAAGCCACATTTAATTCGATGGGTTCTCTTATTACATGAGGTTGATATCGAAATCAGAGACCAAAAAGGAAGAGAGAATTTTATAACAAATCACTTATCTTGCTTAGATCATGAAATATTGATGGAAAAAGAGGAAGACCAAAACATCAAGGAGGTTTTTCCTTAAGAGCATTTGCTAGCCATGGTTACCTTATCTTGGTATGTGGATATAATGAATTATTTGGATAGTAATATTATACCTCCTAACTTCTCGTACCAACAAAAGAAAATTTTCTTTTCTAAAGCTAAGAGATACCTTTGGTACAACCCTTTTCTTTACAAGATATGTGCTAATAGAATAATTAAGAGATGTATTCTTGGGGAAGAAATGCCTTTCATTTTAAGTCATTGTCATTCAAGAGATATTGAATGACACTTTGGCCCTACTAGAACTACACATAAGGTGCTAGAGTGTTGTTTCTATTGGCCTACATTATTTAAGGATATATTTCACTATGTTAAGTCTTGTGATAATTGCCAAAGGGTAAGAAATATCTCTCGGAGATATGAGATGCCACTAAAAAAATTTTTGGTTTATGAAATTTTTTGTGTTTAGGGTATTGATTTCATGAGACATTTCCCTATGTCTTACTCTAATCAAAACATTTTAGTAGTTGTGGATTATGTGAGTAAATAGGATGAAGCGGTATCAGTTCAAACTAATGATGACAGAGGTGTAATTCAGTTTTTTAAGAAGAATATTTTCAAAAGAATTGGAACACCTAGAGCAATCATAAGTGACGGGGGAACGCATTTTTGCAAAAAATATTTTGATTCCCTCCTTTCCAAGTATGGTGTGATCCATAAGATTGTTATACCTTACCACCCTCAGACTAGTGATCAAATTGAAATTTCAAATTGAGAAATTAAGAGAATTTTTAAAAAATACTGTTAGTTCTTTAAGAAAGGATTGGTCGCTAAATTTGGATGATACTCTAAAGGCTTATCAAATTGCATATAAAATTACCATTGGAATGTCTCCTTACAAGTTAGTATATTAAAAAAAACTTGTCATTTACCTGTTAAGTTAGAACATCATGCCTATTGGGCTATTAATTTTCTTAATTTTAACTCAAAGAAAATTAGAAAAGAATGACTTTTACAATTGAATGAGATAGATGAGTTTCACCTTGATGGTTATGAAAACTCAAAATTGTATAAGGAAAAAGTCAAGAGATGGCATGATAAGCATATCATTCAGAGAGAATTAAAGGTAAGTGACAAGGTTTTAGTCTATAATTCTTATTTCCAAGCAAACTGAAATCAAGGTGGATAGGCCCATATGAAGTGACCAAGGTTTATCCATTTAGAAAAATTAAAGTCACCAATGGTTATTCATCGTTCAAAGTAAATGGGTAAAGAGTGAAATTGTATGTACCTAGTCAAGTTGAGGAGCCTGATGAGACTCTTTCACTTTTTAATACTCATTGATTAAGAATTATCGTCTTTAGGTAGTTAATTGTATGTGTATTTAATTTATTTTGTGTGGTAAGATTCGATTTTAATATTTGAAGCCCTTTTATGTGTGTTTATATAAGTTTGGTATGATTTCCTTAGTATTTCCTTAATTTTTGGTGTGTTTAATTTGATTTTTGAGTGTTTTTAATTTTAATTATAAGGCAATTTGATGAAAAATTCATTGAATTTCATTGAATTTTGTTGGGACAATGTTTAGGATGAGTTTTGGTTCAAAATAGTGTTGAAAATCACGAGAAAATGAGTCAACAAAACTAATATGTAGGGTTAATTTGACCCCCATATTAGTCTGTTAGCCCCCGCATTAATACCCAGCTTTAGGACTAATACGACGTGTTCAATACGGCAAGTTCATCCCGTTGTATTGCTTCAAAAACATTGTGTTCTAGTTCAAAACTGACGAACACTCTTTTTCCCTCTCCAAAATCCAAACTCGCCCCTTTTTCTCTAAAATCTATCGTTCTTGCTTAATTTTACACCAAATTAATCCTTCTCGGTGTCATTTTATCAAAAATTTTATCATTCATCTATTTCTAACATCAATTTACTCAAAATCTCACACAAATCACATCAAAAATCTATAAGCTTTTAATTGATACCAAGTTTGCTACATTTCGTTAACACTAAATTTTCAGACATTTTAAGATGAATTAAATATTCTTCGAAAATTCACCAAAATAATTTTCTGGTTTTTTATGTTATTTAACTTATTTTGGTGCCTTTATAAAATAGTTTTCAATCAAAATGTGGCCTGAAATTGCTTTCAGAAGACCATTGAGAAAGAGATAAGCTTTTAATCAAGCTCAGTTCCCTACGTGAGAAAATTGATATTGGCTCACGTCCCACCACAATAACAAATTCATTTATGAGCACTCCATTCATCCAGACCTAAAAGCTCAATTTGATGTCTCAAGTTCTTTTCGTGGGATGGGATGGTAGTTAGTTGTTACTTTTACAGGGCTTGTTTATCTGAATTTAGTTTGTGAATTCTTTACGAACATTAAAGGAAAAGATGAGGTGGATATAATAGAAATACACAGTTTCGTTAGAGGTACCCCCATTCACTTAACTCGAGGTTTTCTTATTGGACTTTTTAATGTGTCGGATGATGGAAATGTTTATGTTAGGGCACGTGACTCATTTTATGGAGATTCCATTACTTCGAATCTCAAGTTTTTAGTTGCTAATGCAATTATTGCCCTAAGATTAGTTAAGGTAAACGATCGTACTTATTCTGCTACACCTTTAAGAGTAAGGTAGCACATTATTGTTGCTATTTTGAGTTCTAATGTAGTCCATAAGGCAAGTATTTTGAGTGAAGTTAGGCTTAGTGCTGCCTATATTCTCTATAAGATGCTATATAAGCCAGGGTTACCATTGGCTGGGTTTATTATCACCTCCATGAGGGAGGTAGTAAATATGCACAAACTAAGTGAGACCTTCTACTTTCCAAGTCTATTAAGTAGGATCATTCAAGCAACATGAGTTAATGTTGATTCTGAAGTGTTAGTGGATAAAGGTCATTATACTTATATCAACGAAGGCATACCGAAGCTATGGAAGTTTTCTCGAGTATAAGGAGTATACCGTCGATTAGAGGAGGACGAGCTACCTGAGGCTCCACCCGCTCTTGATGCTCCAACATCACTTGAGGAGGAGATGGGTAAGGCTTTATTTAAAACTACACCAAGCATACAACCACCTTGTTGATCTTCATTTTTAATAGAACCTCCACCGCCCATGGACATCCCATTGCCAAATCTTATGACTATCCTATTGAGGATGAAGTCTTGTCTTTCTTATGAGATTTTTTATTTGTGTGGTGTGATCAATGCTCATTGATGGATGCTCATTTTAATGAGCTCATACTTCATATGGATAGCATAGATTCTCGCTCATCATGCCTCGAGGAGCATCAGAGAGCCAAAGATTAGGATAGTCTTATGTTTAGTTTTTTTATATGGATTTTTCACACAATTTTTTTAGGACATTTTCTTAGTTCATTTTCTTTTTAGTGTGTTTCCCTTTCTATTCCGTAGTATAAGATTCTATTTCATAATATAGGTCATTGTATTAGATCTTATTGATACATTTTGATGTCTTTTGGCTCCTTACTATACTTTGATTCCATATTATACAATTGGAGCATATTTTGTTATATTTTGTGATTATTCTTTTTAGTGCTTTTAGTTCCTGCAATTCAAGCCGACGGATCATCACGAGTCTACCAAATAGGTATATTTCTTTCCCTACTCTCCTACTTTATGCGTTTCTTTTCATTTATAAACTTTGATAGTAATGTTTACTTTAAGTGCGAGGGAGGAAATTAATCATTTAAATATTTTAAGGATTTATACACTTTAGCCTATGGATTTGTTTTTATACACTTTCTATTATGAGTTTAACAGTATTTTAATTGATCATCAATTTTATCATAATTTATAAAGTATGGAAAATTTTTGCGAAATTTTTTTTGATTTTGATACTTATTATTATTTATGTTTTCTTTTGAATTTAATTATTTTTCCAATTGGAAATTTTATATGATTAATTTGAAATATTAAGGATGAATGCTTTTAACTCATTTTATAATTTGTACAATGGATACCTAATAATCAAAAGGATATTCCACTTATAAAATGCAATGTACTGAATTTCTTTGAAGGAACTTTTATCATTCGAAGAAAAATGAAAAAGAACCAGAATTATCCCCATAAAAAAAGGAGAAAACAAAAAGAGAAAAAAGAAAAAGAAAAACACTAAAATCTCTCCAAAATGAATAAGTGAACAATTTTTCACTCTGTTAACTTATAACCATATATAAAATTATAAGGTTGAAGTTATTAAGTGGTGCTAATAGCTAGTTGATGTTAAGTGACTCAATTGATGAGTTGGGGATTATTCACAATAAAATGTTCTCCTTTATGATATAAGATTGAGTGACTGCTCAACCAAGCTTAAGAACTCATATAT
>JAOXYD010011892.1:0-15100 GCA_028565735.1 Pinacopodium congolense | reverse complement strand
ATCCCTAGCACCCTGTAGGCATAATTCAATCCACCTTCTCCAATCAAATTATCTATGATTCTGGGTTAGACGAGTGGTAAAGTGTCAAATATTATCCTTAATAATAGATAGATCTATCCTCAATCTAACTCTCCTAAGCTCATGGAGCTTAAACAGATTAGTATCCTATAAAGTACTAGGTCTATCTAGAATGGGATGGCAGATCCAAATGCTTCTTAAATAAGGAAGTCTACCATTTTTCTACTCCCTCCTCTAGCTCAATCTTCAGGGAAAAATTTGTCTGGTCAGAAAACGTTCTTCCCAAACAATATTTTATGCTCTAGTTAGCCCTTAAAGATAAAATTCCAGTAAAGGACAAATTGCGATATAATCAGTGTCCAAACTTTTGTCTACTCTACAAATATGATGTAGAAACTCATGATCACCTCCTAATTTCTTTAGAAAAATTTCGTGAGCCTCTACTGTCAACGCTATTGTCCATGGCCTCTTCTCTCTACAGGCCAGTGTATCACTCAACTAGCTCAAAGGCAGTCTGTTGACTCAGTCAGCCTTACATCAGATTGTGTTCTCCTCTTGTATTTATGTATTGTGGAAGGAGCATAATGAAAGAATCTTTAGGGATAGTCAAACTAGTGTGCAAAATCTCCTTACATCTACTTGCCAACTAGTGAGAAATATTTTTCTCTCTAATTGACTAGAGCCAATAAGTTTTATAAACAGTGACATCAAACTCAACCGAAACTTATAAGAAGCTAAAAATTGTGTGTTGCAGGTTCTTATCTATCTTTCTATTCTAGGTGCTCATGTAGATTTCATCTAAACTCAAAGGGATGAGCTACTACAAAGACTGTATTCTAAAAAAGAAAGCTTCCAAGAAGAGGTCACTTCCTACTAGAAGGGAACCTATATGGATCCATGACTCTGAAGACTCTGATGAGGATGTGCAAGGTTATGCGACATCTGGATTGGTACTCAAGAAAGTGTAGAACCAATGCACAACTCCCCTTTGGCAGATAACTACCTTCAAGAATTAGTAAATTCTAAAGGCTCAGGCCATCGTAGCATTAGCTCTATTCTACATCAGGATGGCCAAATCTCTAACTCTCAGAAAAGAAGGATATGCAAAATGGTGGCATCAAAGCCTCAAAGGAAGCAACCTAGAACTCCTATCTATAGATTAGCAAAAGTAAAGGTAAAATTGAAAGCTTAGGTCAAATCATAGTAAGCGCATGAGTTGGGGATGGGAATCTTTGAACCTTAAACCGCCTTTGATAGGTTTGGTAGACCCCTTGTTCTCAAATAGAAGGGATCCATCAACGCCTAGTTTTGAGTCCTCCCTCAGTCCTTAGGATTCTGGTCTTTTTTTTTGGTTGTCTAGTTTAAGTTTTAAGGGTTAGATTTTGTTCTCTAACTATAGCAGCTTGTTCCTTCAAGTTTTTATTTTTTATTACCTTTCTTGATTTTCTCTGTACAAATGCCTCTTTTTATTCCTTTTTAATTTAATTTTCTTTATTACCGAAAAAAAATCTTTTTGACATTGAAATGACCCATTAAACCTTGCTTATGCAATTCTTTAACTAATAACTCCATTAAGGAATATTGGGGAATGCAAAACTTATTTTTTCTGAATAATCGTAATCATCATTATACACATCCTAGGGATAATGCATATGCTATTATGTTTTCCTATCCCTAATTATATTTGATCACATACGGTAACCTGTCTATGAATTCCACCCACTTGACATGCCTTCTATTAAGTTTGTGTTATTCATTTATGTGTTTCAATGATTCATGATTAGTGTGGATAACAAACTCTTTAAGCCACAAATAGTATTGCTAAGTTTTTAATGACCTAAAATAATGCATACATTTCCTTATTATATGTTAGGTAGTTTAAGGCTACCCCATTAAGTTTTTCACTAACATATGCAAATTACTTAAAGCACTTATTCTAAACCCATTTGCATCACAATCAATTTAAAAATTAATGGCAAAGATAGGTAAAGTTAAGATAGTTGTTGTACTAAGTTTCTCTTTCAATAAATTAAATGCCTCTATTGCTAATTCCTCCACTTAATCCTACACACTTTTTAACTATCTCAATTAATGGTGCAAAAATAAAGCTCCTTCGCAAACTGCCTATAAAAACTAGCCAACCCATAAAAATTCCTAATAACCTTAACTATCTTAGGGGTTGGCCATTCATTTATTCCATGTACCTTTTCTTTATCTACTTGTATACTAAGTATAACCCCAAAACAGACCCTCTTTAGTGCAAAAAGAACACTTTTTTAAATTGACATACAATTTCTCTTATTTGACCATGTAGCACTTTATTTAGATGTTCTACATACTCATTAAATAATTTATAGACCAGAATATCACAACAAAAAATTTGCCAAAAGAATCATGCAATACATGGTTCATAAGCCTTATAAAAGTGTTGGGTATTTTGTTAAATCAAAAAGCATTATTACCAAGCATTCATACAGTCCATATTTATCATCAAAGTAAATAACAACAAATTTGCCAAAAATTGATGCAATACATGGTTCATAAGCATTATAAAAGTGATGGGTGCATTTGTTAAATCAAAAGGCATTACCAAGTATTCATATAGTCCATATTTAGTTTTAAATATTGTTTTCCATTCATCTCCTTATGTAATCCTAAACTAATAATAACTATATTTCAGATCAATTTTGGAAAACAAACTTGCGTTGTACAACTCTTCATGTATATCATCTAATCTATGGATAGGGTGATGTTACTTTACAGTGATTTTGTTAATGGCATAACAGTTTGACAAACATATGCCATGATCCATTTTTGACGATAGTTTACAGTGATTTTGTCTATGGTGTGATAGTCTAACACACACATGTGCCATGATCCATCTTTCTTTGGCATCAATAAGACTGGAATTAAATACGGATTAAGGCTCTCACTTATAGAGCCTTTTCTAGCAACTCCACTTTCCAATGGCTCTCCTCCACTAGTTGACTTGGCATTTGCCCACCTAGTATAAGATCAATTTGATGCTCTATTCCACTTTGAGGTGGTAATCCACTAAGCATATCTTCTTAGAATAGATCATCATAGGCCTGCAAAATAGAAATAATCTCACTCAAAAAATCTTGGCTAGCAAGGTGATCATGTGATAAATAAGCTTCTTTGCATAGAAAAAGTAGCATATTACACTTGGCCAAAAATTCACCTCTCACATCCCCCCACACTCACAACCAAGCTCGATCCTTGCCCCTTGTGTTTATCTCTCAAAAAAGTATTCCGAATGTGTTTGATGTTTCCCTAGGTGTTTGAACTCATTTATTACCATTCTTTTTCACACAACCTTGCTTGTTCTCTCTTATGGACTTTCAATTAGTCTTCATGACCTTGCTTTGGTAAAAGAGGACCAAGCATATATTTCACATGATCAATGATGAATCAATAATGGTTCTTTTGGTGTTTGAACTCCTTTATTACCACTCTTTTTCACTCAACCTTGCTTGTTCTCTCTTATGAACTTTTAATTGATCTTCATGACCTTGCTTTGGTAAAAGAGGACCAAGCATATATTTCAAATGATCAATGATGAATGAATAATGGTTCTTTTGGCCGTCATAGATTGCTCACCAATGAAAGTACTAGGGATGCCTGAATAAATTATGTGTAGCTTACATAAGCACTGCATCACATAAAATCTCATCAGTGCACCTCCTAATTCTGAATGCCACTAACACTTGCCTAAACACCTGTACCTTTTCTAACTCATTGAGCCATTAAAGTGTAGGATGTTTGGTAGTTGTAAGCCCCAATTTTTGAACTAGTTTAACATTTGCAACATTCAAACAACTCCCTCCATAAATTATAATAAGGTTTCAAATCCAATCATTAATAGAACATCTTGTATGGAATAGATTCTCTCTTGGTTCACTTCACTATAATCTTCTCTAATCTAAATGCTTAAGGCCTTTCTAATTGCCAATCATCTCACCTCTATGGTTACTCCAGCTTGACCTTATCTACACATTGGTAAATATCTCCCATTTCAAGCACGTTAGCATATCCCTCTTATTCACTTTGGTAATTGTCATAACCTACTTGTTCAGGCATTGAGATGTAATACCTCCTCCTATATAGCCAAAATAGTTAATATCTCCACTCATTGAGCATCAAAAAGTATTCAGCCTTTACCTTTATCTCCTTGTACTATTTTAGGCTTGGGTGTTTCAAACTTGTTGTTTGGAGTTTTATCTTTCTTTTTACTCCACAGTTTGCTTCAAGATGTATTTCTTGCATTAGAAACACTTAAACAGTTGGTATTATTCTTCTTTTTAAGTTGTCTCTCAACTCTCATAGCCATCTATACACCATCTTCTAACACCACATAATGATGCAATCCTACTACATTAGCAATTTCAGTTTTGAGACTCAAACAAATCGAGCTATTGTAGCTTCTTCGTAAGTTCTATGTTTTCCCATATCATTAGCACCTCCATCTTCTTCTAGTATTTCTCCATAGTTTTGTTTGCTTGATTTGCATTCTATAGTCTTTGGAAAACCTCTATATAGAAGAATTATAGTCTTTAACTCCTCCTAAGTACTAATTGGATGTTATAGATTTCCCCTCCCAGACACAATCTATTCATCCTATCAAGTAAACATGTTGTCACTAAACTTAAAGACTACCAATTTAACTTTGTTCTCATTAGAAAAATTGTGGCACTCAAACATTTTTGTTCCCACTTTCGATATAAATCTAGATCTATCTTCCAACAAAGGCAAGTATTTTCATTTTAATATTACCTATGTTACTGTCCACTCTATCCTCTACTCCCTTCTCATTCCCATACCCAACTCTACCTTCAATGGTTCTACCCATTTTCCCTCTACATGGACCTCCTCCATTCCCTTTTATAGTTCCTAACTTCTTTAAAGGCGCTACGCTGGTCATTATCATCCTTAAAATGAGTGATTCTTGGCTCGAATGCCCTCTCCCTTAGCTTTGATTGGAATTAAACTTCAAAGACATTTTTTCTAACTTCCCTTTAATGTCCTCCATCTCCCTAAACATTCTCTCAAACATTTATTATTATGCCTTTACAAACAACAATTACTCTCCTAGTTTCCAACTTTGGTCACCTCTTTATCATTATTAGAAGATGGTGAATTTCTAATGTTGGACATAATTTAGTACCTATAAGAAAATGTTGGTAGGAAAACAACCTCTCCCTCAAATGTTTGCTCTCTAAATCAGTCATCATTCACCTCCTAATATCCTTACTCTAAGAGTTCTTTACAGAATAGGCTTTTTTAATAGTAATGTAAATTAAATTAATAGGAATTAAAAATAGTTACAAAATAAGCTAGGAAGACCCTAGGTTAGATAGTCTAAAACTAGCTAGAGAAAGAAGGAGTTAAGAAAGGCCATAAATAGAAGGTCAGAGCTCAATCAAGGATCAACTCTAGAAGAGAAAACAACAAACATTTTAATCAAATAGTGATTGGAAAGAAGAAAAAAAAAGGCTAAAAGTTATAGTCTATTTAAATAAAGGGCATCTTCGAAAGGTCGATGGGATTGCTAAATTTATCAATAGCTACCAAGGGCTTAAATATCTTGGAATTTCCATCTGCTTCCTACTGTAGATGTCCTTGCTTAGTCTTCTTTATAGCACTTTCTTTTGGAGTTTTATTGATGGTAGCCTTATGTCATTTCCTCTAAGCTTTAGTTGCTACCATCTTACATTTCTTCATTTTCAAAGAGGTTTTAAAGTTGATGTCAAGGTAAGGGTATGCCTATGTTTGCTTTAGGTCAAGTGGGTTTGCTTCCTCATAAATTTTGGGATATTGATAGGACTTGCTGCATACCTTAGCTAATGGGGAGGATTGATGGCATACGCCTAGGATTTTGGAGGAAGCATTATCTCCATATTGATCATTCTCATTGAACACGTTGAATCGAATATTTGAATAGGTTCGCTTTTTGGGGGTTTGGAGCAGTCTTTTAACAACTTTCCTCATGGAGTAAATACAATGTAGTAGAGCTTCTCACCTAGATAACATGGTAGGCTCTTTGGGGACTATTGATGATGATAGTGATTTATCTCCTACACCTAGGTTACAAGAAAGATTCTACAAGACAAAAATAGGTTAGGAAATCATAAGTTCCAATTAGTTTGGATGTTGGTGCTATCAAGTAGATGTTTTCTGGCTTTTTTGAGAGAAAAATCTGATGCACTAATTGAATGGTGGATGCACTAGGTTATGACCACTAGTTCTCTTCTCCTTAAAAATTATGTCATTTCTCTCCTTCCACACCAAATAAACACCCATTAAGAGAATAATTTTAAATAAGGTAGCTTCAACCGATTTACCCCTGAATTGATGAATCAAACAATGGCCTATAGAAAGAAGCTGGCTTACAAGCCAATTAAGACTCCCAATTGTGTCTAGAGCTTTTGGGCATACTCACAATTAGAGAACAAATGCTCATGACTTTCCCCATCAACCAACCATACATAGGATATAAAAGTTAGGACAGTGGTAAAACCTCAGCCTATCTTTTGTAGCAAGTTTTCCTTTAAAGGCCAACCAAAGAATGGAACTATGATGAGGCAAGTTGGCTAGCGACCAAATTAGATGAGTTCCCTTAGGGAAATTAGTTAGAAGGACTAGAAATTTATAATATTCTTTATTTGTAAAGGTTTTCATTCTCCCCTCCCATTCAAGGTTATCTATAATAGAATCTAAGGAAGATATGGTATGTGAATTTGCTTTAGCTCTATTAGTTTTGGAGAGTGGTAGAAGGTCCGTTCCAGTTGTTGTTTTCAATGATTCTTGAGAATTAGTAGTTCTCATTAGACAAATCATAGATTATTGATCTTATGAGAGAACGTTTTGGTAAGAATACCTGCACGATACCAGGGGTCAAACCATAAGAGAGCCTTTTCTTCATTCCCAAATTTAAACTTGAACTTCTAAATGAAGTTGTCCTTGGTTTTTAGGATTTTATCCTAACTCTAGGAGTCATTAGAAAAAGCTTTGCATGACCAAATACTCTTTTTCTTAAGTATTACATTACGAACTGATTGGACGCATAGAGCTTCACCTTCATTAAATAGAATTCAAATTCTCTTAGCCATGAGCACTCTAGTCCAGGGTTTTTGCAGTTTAATGTCCAGAGCACAATTAGATTTGGTGCCAAATTTATCAAGGGCTAGTGACAAATGGGCAATACCATCTCCCATTTACTTTTAAAATGGTGGCATTTGTTGTAGGAACCAATCCAAAATAGTTTCTAACTTTCCTTTCAACATCCTTGAGGACACTAGCAAGTATGAGGAATAAAGGAGGCCCAAAATACATGAAAGGAGTTTAGGAAAAAGTTCACAAGTTGCAATCAACCCACAAATGAAAGAGTCTAGGTTGTCCAAGAAGGAATTCTACTATCAATCTTGTTTAACATGCGGCTACAATCTAATTTGGTCAATTTGGAGGAGATAAAGGGGAGGCCCAAATATTTAATAGGGAGAGAACTTGTTGAGTAGCTTGAAAGTTGGGAAACTAAAGCTGTGAGCTAGTCTAAAGAGACAGCCACAAAGCCTGACTTTTAAGTTGTTAAGAGACAAGATCGACAAGGTGTAGAAAAGGGTGATTCCTTTGAATAAGGTATGAATAAAGATGGAGTTAGCCCTACAAAATAAGAGTAGATCATTTGCAAAACAAAGGTAACTAAGTTTAAGTGCACCACATTTCCAGTGAAAGGAGAAATTCAATTTCATAGAGGTATGAAAGTGAATAATTTGGGTTAGAGCCTTCACACAAATGCTGAACAAATAAGGAGACAATGGGTCCCCTTATCCAAGGCCACATTTAGTTTAAAAGATAGAGGTTGCTTTACCATTTACAAGGATAGCCATAGAGGGAGTAGAGATACATTCTAGGATCCATTGGAGAGTTTGAGCCACAAAATAATAATAGATAAAGTCAAGAATTTTTTCAAGTCAATTTTAAACGTACATCTATGATGGACATTATGAAGATGATAGTTTTGTTGAACTTCCTAGGCTCCCATTCTTAGATTCCATTTTCTAGTACCATGACCAAAATGAACTCTTGCTTCAAGCATCTCTTCCAAATTAATGTTCTAATATCTTCTTATCATTTCCATTTCTTCCCACATTTCCTCTCTCTTTTGTTTAATCAAAATGAAAAAAAATATGGGGTACCCTGAAAAAACTAATTGTTTCAATGGAACATGCTCTTTTCTTAGAGATTGAATTTTATCAGAGATTAAATGTTGATACATGATCAAAGCGATGAATTTCTTTCTGTTCCTTATTATTTATTTTTTTATATGACTTTATAGATCATGTTGCAATAAGAGATAAGATAGAAGTCATAAGTAGAGGAGGGGTTAGGAGATTTTGGGACTAAGATGATAAAAGTTGTATTAATCTCCTTTAAAAGTTTCCCATGTTTTAAATAAATCTTAGAAAACCTTTACAAGTTCCTCTCCCAAAATATCCCAACCTAGTATGTTTGAAGAAATGCCCATTAAACCCATCAGGGTTAGCTACTTTAGAAGGGTGGTTAAAGAGGAAGAAAGCATGTTTGATTTCGATGTGTAGGAAAGTGATGGTAAGGGTTTCAACCTCAGGATATGGAACCCTGCGTTTGACAAACCTTCCTAAAATGCTCTCTATCCTTTCATATAGTATTTTTTAAAGAAGTTGAAGAAAAGGTGATTGAGTTGTTTTGGATTAATGATAGTGATGTGGTTTCACCTAGCTACTGAGGTGATAGTGTTTTTATTTTGTCTAATATAAGAAGGGAATTGTTGAATAACTTAGTGTTTTTTTCTTTTTCATTCAACCAGTTAACTCTAGATTTTTATTTATAGAAGGATTCTTGTTGGGAAAGAGTACATAGCCTAAATTTTAAGAATTTAATGTTAGGAGGAGGGGGATTTGAGTTGAGAGTATTCTTCAAGATCAACATCACTAATTTCCTCTCTATTTAGTCCCTTGAGAATTGATTTAGCAATTTTATGTTGTTGGACAACTGTAATAAGGATAAGGGTAAGCCAAGTTGTTTGAATAGTGGGTAAAAAGGATTGGTGCTGAGATAGAAAATTGAAGAATTTGAAAGGAGAAGCTCTTTTTATAAGGAAAGGGAAGGAAAGAGTCATAGGAAAGTGATCTGAAATGTTTGGAATACCAAAGTGAACTAAAGTGGAGGGGAGGGAGGACAATAAATAAGGGTTAGCTAAGAGTCTATGAGGCTTTTTAGCTATAAAGGAAGGTTTTTCTTACTTGTTTGTCTAGGTATCGAAGAATCTAGTGAAGCAAAAGTCACTCTTCATACGATAAGGGAGAGTGACAATAGTCTTCATTATGACCATAAACACATGATTAGATTTGAAAATAGGGACATAGATAGAGATGTTAAAGTGCAAAAGTTGATCAAAAGAGTCAAGCAATTGGTAGGCAATAACATCAGAGTTCTAGAAGTAGATAATTCTAGCATTTGTAAAATGATCTAGGTTATGGACAAAAGAGGCTGAATGAGATAATTGAAGCAAGGGAGCTAATTTAACTAATAGAATTGACTCTAGATTCTAAAATGCAGACAAAGTAGGATTGCTAACATGTAAGAAAAATTTCAAACCTTTGACTTTGTTGGGATAGTTAATGCCTAAATATTCCAAAAGATTAATTTTATAGGAGTAGTTTTAGGAGGGAGTTGAGTTTATTTTTTCCCTTGCCCTTTTTCCTAGTCCTTTTCTTCAATCTTTCTATAGTGGAAAAAACCTCATGATCTATCTAAGTTTCATAGTCATCCATATCAGATAATAATGAAGAGAAGGATAGAGTGTTACCTACTGTTTTGCAATGCTCTTCAAAGGGAAGGAGCCCTACTTCGACCTTGATGTTCTCAGTGGAATTTTATATAGGAGCTACGTCACCAATTCTACTTTCTTGTATACCTTCTGTAACCATACTTACTCTGTTTGCAAGTTGTTTAAGGACCCCCACGATGATCAGTCCCATGTGAAAAAGAGAGCCTCCATTGAATCCGTAGCTGGCTTGAGTAGTTGGCTGATCATTCTTATCTATTTGCTATTTTGGCCTAGCCAAGATCTTTAAAGTGAGAATGTGCTTGAGTAGTGGCTAAATATAGGGCACCGCTCCCCTCTTCTAGTACCCAGATTGATGCACGAGATATTTTTTCTTCAATATAATGAATACCCTTCTGTCAATAGCATAAGAATAATTGTCTCCTAAGAGAATATGCCATAGTCAAATCAAGAACACATTTAAGCCCTGTGTTAGATGAAAATTTGAATACAAATTGGTCATATAGGTAGTAAGGGTTTTGGGGAGGCCAAAAACCTTGCGAAAATGTTAAGGCTACCCTTTGAACCACTAGGAATGCCAAATGCTTCTCTAAAAAGAAACTAAGAAGACATTTGTTTAGTCGTTCTGACCTATTTTCAATAATCTCCAAAGGAGGGTCCACTCTACATCACCCTTAAAGATGGGAGGGATGAAAAGAAGGCCTTCCTTATCACTAGTGGAAACTCCTTCCTCAATCATCATCTTCCAAGATTTTAGGTTGGGAGGTGGAAAAGGTGTGTCCCAGGACGATACTTTTGGGAAGTTTTAAGAGGAGTTGGCCAAGACCTTGATAAAAGGGTTACAGAGAAGAAGAAGACTACCCCAAAGGGAAGAAGAAGGTTTAGGGTGGCAGGAGGTGGTTACTAGCAATAGGACAAGACCAAAAGAAGGGCTAGAATGAGGGGAGGAGATAGAAGTTGGGGAACAAGCAGGGAGTGATTTCCACATAGTAGAAGAATTAGGGTTAGGGTTATTGTAGCTAAGGAAGGGGGATGCTGTTTGAAAAAGAAGAAGATATGACCCGGGTTCAAGAGGAGGATGAGGACAGAGTTCTAAGGTAGAAGGACTTAGGCCATAGAGAGATACAACACGAGGAGCATAAAAGGGAGGGAGAGTGGTTACCGCTAAAAGCTAAGAAATGAGAAAGGGGAGAGGATGGACTCACCACATAATTTGTAGATCAGGTGCTAGCAACCAAAGGAAAAAAATGAGGAAGCCTAACCGAGAATCAAGATAAAACCAAAATAGGAAGGCAAGGGGAAGTGGCAGATTTTGGCTAGGGCAAAGGGCTAAACATTAACCACCTGTGGGAATTCTTCTCCTCCAATTTTACTTTTTTTATTTCTCTTTTTTCTTGAATATTTTCCTTTTGACAAAACCTTTTCTTTCATGAAGAACAGGTCCCAATCCGTACCTTTTAATTAAAATCCAGTCCCAAAGTTACTGAATGGGAAGATAGCCAATTCCTTAAATGAACTATGTAACATACTTTATCTGTTGGGTAGGCAGGCATATTGTATCAATCTACCCTTGTATAATTCTTGTTCAAGCATATATACTCGGGGTGGTTACAGGGAGAGTGATTTTAAAAAAAATACTCCCATTCATTAGATAGAAAAGATTACCAAGATTTGTAGATCTATTGCAAAACTTGTTCCAAGTTCTTAGATCAAATTGATGTAAGGAAAAGCAAGAAAATGTAATAAAGATGCCAAAGAAAATAAAGTCAACAAATTGGATTTTTAGAGAAACTAGGAACCCATAGAACTTTAACCATAACAAGTATAATGTAATTTATGTGCTCTATCAAAGAAAGGATGACATCAAATTAGATTGTAATTTACTTGTTTTGCAAAAGAAAGAATGTGCAGTTGATGTTTTCTTTTAAAGAAAGGATGTAATTGGCGTGTCCTATTAAAGAAAGATTGTAGTTGACATGTAAAGTCAAAGAAAGGATATAATTATTTCAAAGAAATATTGTAATTGATGTGTTCTATAAAAAAAATGTAATTAAGCAAGAGAGAGTAATATAGATTTGAATGAGTTTAAATTGGTTTAAAAATTATTTGGCGAAGTTCTTCTTATCTGGCTAGATTGACTTGTCAAATCCTTATACATTAGGAATTTGGTAACACATGGATAACTATCAAGAACTCTAATCAGATCTGCTTCTTTTCTATCTCTTTTATTTTTCTTTCTTTTTTAAAACATTTTTCTCTTTTTCATCAGTCTATTTTTGCACTTTTAAACAACAAGAAACTCAAAGAAAACCATAATCAGGAAACAAGATTCGAAGTGAGAATTTTAGGATTCAATTAGATTCAAAAGATTCAACAAGAACTAAAAAACTTAAGCCAAACTCAATTCTTTGAATGTGCACAGTTAGAATTAGCCAAGATCAAGAAGATCAAGATTGGTTTTATCCAACATAAGAACTGAAAGAAAGGGATAGAAAACAAAAGAAAAAGATGGAATACTAAAAATAAGAAATAGAAATTTAACGACTCAAGAAAACATATTCAAGATTCTAGGAAAAGAAAACAAAACTAATGAGAACCAAGGATCTAATGTGCAGACAATTATTAAAAACCCTTTGCACATTCCAAATGGTCCAATTACAAGGTCAAGGGCTAAGAAGATGAATGAAGCACTTAATGGGCTGATTGAAGATATCTACCCCAAACAAATTATTTTAGCCTAGAGGAGAAGCCTTGAAGATGGGACTTATATTCTGGTTATATCCATTTTTTCTGGGTAGATGTTTCAGATTTGTGATCTTGTTCCTTTGGTTAATTTCATTTTCCTACTATTTGTTCTTCATATTCTTGTTAGATTCATTATTCTAGGTAGATTTTGCATATTTTTTATTCTTGTGTCTTTTTGTTTTTCCATTCAAATTCTGCAGATTATGTCCTTGTTCTTTTGTATCTTTTCATTTTCCCATTCTTAATTCTGCATTTTCTAGTCAAATACATTTTCTTGGCAGATTCTCCATGTGTGTACTTTGTTTTCTTATCGCTCTTCATATCCTTAAGGGTCTATTTGCGCCTTAACTCATTTAGATACCTGATTATTGTGTTCAAATGTCTATTTTTACTACTAGATTAAGTTCAATCGACTTTTTATTGGTAATTGACCTTGGGCTTACGCCAACTCAAGTTATTATATTCTAATTTGTAGAAGAGAAAAAAAGACACGAAAAACACAAAAAAAAAGAGAAATAAAGAAAATAAAGAAAGAAGGGTGCAAATTAGAATCTGGTCAACCTTGTTAAAATTTGAAAACTTGAACACTTGTTGATTACATTATTTTTCTGTGTTCTTGTTACACAAACAACCAAACTAGTTCTTTTGTTTTTTGAGCACAATAGTCAATACCTTATCAAGTAAACACCTGTTAATTTGTCATTCCTACTTTTCTTTATGAGTTCATATCAATCTTTTTAGATTTGTCTATTTGTTACATTCCCATGAGTTTGATGCTTGAAGTTAAATTAAATTATCATGGATTTGTTTTGTTAGTTCTTTAAAGAGCCTAAAGAGTGAGTTTAAGTGGTAAAATGCAGAGGGTGAGCTTATTATAACAAGGGCCACTTAAAAGAGTAAACACAAGTATTGAGGGACACTAATTTGAGGGAAACACATAAGAGAGTATTGGTAAGATATTTTCTGATTTTTTTTCTTGCAGATTTACAACATTACATCCAAGGATAAGGGTGTTCCTGGTAAAGGAGACAATATTGACAACTTCATACTTAAAGCAATGCAAAACAATTTCAGTACGTTACTATTATGTTTGGAGAGATAAGGGACAAAATGGATAGACAAGATGCTGAAATTGCATATTTGCTAAGAGAGAGAGTTCATGATGTTCCTAATGCTAGAAGGTGAGAGAGACATGATGACAATGAGTCTTATGATAACAGTAGATGCAATGATGCTGATTTGGATGACGGTGACTTATTAGACAGATTTAATAATAATCTGTGGAAGGAGATTTGATGGAAGACATGATACCTATGACCGTGACTTGAGAAACATCAAGATGAACATTCTATCTTTTCAAGGGTAGAATGATCCTGAAGCCTATTTAGAGTGGGAAAAGAAATTGGAGTTGGTCTTTGATTGTCATAACTATTATGAAGAGAAAAAAAGTCAATCTTACAACTATTGAATTCACCGATTATGCAATTATTTGGTGGGATCATATTGTTTCAGATAGAAGAAAAAATTGTGACAGACATATTCGTACATGGGCAGAAATGAGGACTATAATGAGGAAGAGATTAATTCCCAATCATTTTACTATAGGGAATTACATCAAAAGTTATAAGGACTCACTAAAGGTAGCAAAAGTGTTGAGGATTACCATAAAGAGATGGAGATTGCCATGATTAAAGTATATGTTGAGGAGGATAGAGAGGCAACTATGGTAAGATTTTTACATGGACTAAACAAAGATATAGCTAATGTGGTTGAGTTAGTGTTTGAGTGATAATTTTTCTAATGAGAAGAAGGTTAAATTAGCTGCCTCTGAGTTTAGCGATTGTGTGGTTACTTGGTGGGATCAATAGATTGTATCTAGGAGGAGAAATTGAGAACTACCAATTAGCTCTTGGGAGGAGATGAAAACTATAATGCGGAGGAGATTTGTACCAAGCTCATATTATAGAGAGGTCTACCAAAGACTACAAAATCTGACCAAAGGCAATAAAACCGTGGAGGAATACTATAAAGATACGGAGGTGGCAATGGCACTAGCAAACATAAAGGAAGATCGAGAAGCTACAATGGCTCAGTTTTTTTTTTTGGTCTCAAAACTGAAATTACTAATGTAGTGGAGCTACATCATTATGTCGAATTAGAAGAAGTTGTACACATGGCTATGAAAGTTGAAAGACAACTTAAAAAGAACTATATTAACCGTGTAAGTGTTTCTAGTGCAGGAACTACGTCTTGGAGCAAACAGTGGAGTGAAAAGGAAAATAAAGCTCCAAATAGAAAGTTTGAAACACCCAGGCCTAAAACAGTACAAGGAGAAAAAGATAAGGCTGAATTTTCTTCAAATTCAAGGAGTAGAGATACTAAGTGTTTTCGATGCATAGGAAGAGGTCATGTTGCATCTCAATGCTCAAATTAGATGGTAATAACAATTTGGAATGTGGAGTATGTGTTTGAAAGTAAGGAAGAGGGATG